>JAMZAV010011357.1:0-45421 GCA_024449915.1 Sweltsa coloradensis | reverse complement strand
CAAAAAAAAAACCCCATTTTTGCCCAATCGAACAAAAATTGCAGATTTGGAAGTTTTTTAATTTTGAGAGAATTTCGGTGGTTTTTTTTACTCTTTTATAAACCAAACTGGAACGCACTATAAATCTACACTTACCATAGAGTAGAGTGGCATAGTAGAAATTACCCTGTCGTGCATTTATGTTTTCCCCAAAAAAATCAAAAAGGCAAACCCTTTTACAAATTTTTTAAATTTAGGGTCCTCTCAAATCAACTTTTTTCTTCAAAATTATTAACAAGGGGAGTCCTCCCATTGACAATAACCAATTTTTTGTAAAAGGGAAAAAAATTGCAGATTTAGGAAGTTTTTTAACTTTGAGCGAATCTTCGGGCGCATTTTTTTAAACCTTTTATGACCAAAACGGGAACTGTCACTATCAATCATTAAAACTGACCAAAGAGTAATGGGGCGTAGTAAAAAATCCCCTGTCGGCATTTGATGTTTTCACCAAAAAAATCACAAAGGCAAAACCCTTTACAAATTTGTTAATTTTGGGCCGTCTCAAAAAAAAAACTTTTCTTAAAAATTTTTAACAAGGGAGTCCTCCATTGACAATAACCAATTTTTTGTCAAATCGGAAAGAAATTGACAGATTTACAAAAGTGTTTTTAAACGAGCAGAATCTTCGGGTGCGTTTTTTATTTTTTATGAACCAAAACGGAGTCACTACATCTTACAACAAACCAAGAGTAATGTGGGCGTTTGAAACCCCTGTCGGGGGCATTTGATGTTTCGCCCAAAAAATCACAAGGCTAAACCCCTTTTCCAAATTTTTTAAATTTTTGGGGTCCGTCTCAAATAAAACATTTTTTTTAAAAATTTTAAACAAGGGAGTCCCCCCATTGACAATAACCAATTTATTTAAAATGGAAAGAAATTCCCAGTTTTACGAAGTTTTTTTAAACTTTGAGCAAACCCTTCGGGTGCAGTTTTTTTCCTTTTCATGCCCCCAAAAGGGGAAGTCACTATCAATCATTACAACAACCATAGAGTAGAAGGGGCGTATAAAATTTGCCCTTCGTGAAAGTTGATGTTTTCCCCAAAAAAATTCACAAAGGCAAACCCCCTTTAAAATTTTTTAAATTTTAGGGTCCGTCTAAAAATCAACTTTTTCTTCAAAAAATTAACAAGGGAGTCCTTCCCCTTGACAAATAACAATTTATTGTAAAATGGGAAAAAAAATTGACAGTTTTCGGAAGTTTTTTTAATTTTGAGCAGTATCTTCGGGTGCAGTTTTTTTCTCTTTTAAACCCAAAAGGGGAACGCATTTAAAATCATTACAACAACCATAGAGTAGTGTGGGCAGTAGTAAAAATCCCCTGTCGTCGTTGATGTTTTGCCCAAAAAATCAAAAAGGCAAACCCCCTTTACAAATTTGTAATTTAGGGCCCGTCTCAAATAAACATTTTCTTCAAAATTATTAACAAAGGAGTCCTCCCATTGACAAATAACCTTTATAGGCCAAATCTGAAGAAATTGACAGATTTACGGAAGTTTATTTACTTTTGAGGCAGAATCTTCGGGTGCAGTTTTTACTCTTGTATGAACAAACGGGAACTGTCACTATCAATCATTACAACTAACGCATAGAGTAGACGAAGGGGCAGTAGTAGAATTGACCCTGTCCGGTGGCAGTTGATGTTTGACGATTTAGATAAAAAAACTGCACCCGATGATTCTGCTCAAAGTTAAATAAACTTCGTAAATCTGTCAATTGTCTGTTCGATTTGACCAATGAATTGGTTTTTTGTCAATGGGAGGAATCTCTTGTTAATAATTTTGAAGAAATGTGATTTTAAGATGGACCCTAAATTAACAAATTTGTAAGGGGATAGCCTTTGTGAATTTTTTGGGGAAAACCATCAACTGCACGACAGGGCAAATTCTACACTGCCCACCTTCTACTCTATGGCAGTTGTAATGATTGATAGTGACAGTTCCCGTTTGGGGGGGGGAATAAAGAGTAAAAAACTGCACCCGAAGATTCTGCTCAAAGTTAAATAAACTTCCGTAAATATGTCAATTCTTTCGATTTGACAATGAAATTGAGTTTATTTGTCCCAATGGGGGGACTCCCTTGTTATAATTTTGAGAAATGTTGATTTTGAGACGGACCCTAAATTAACAAATTTGTAAGGGGTTTAGCCTTTGTGATTTTTTTGGGCGAAAACATCAACTGCACGACATGGGTTAATTCTACTACTTGCCTCGTCTACTCTATGGTAAGTTGGTAATGATTGATAGTGACAGTTCCCGTTTTGGTTCATAAAAGATTAAAAAACTGCACCCCGAAGATTCTGCTCAAAGTTAATAAACTTCCGTAATCTGTCATTTTCTGTTCGATTTGACAATGAATTGGTTTTCTGTCAATGGGAGGAATCCCTTAGTTATAATTTTGAACGAATGTTGATATTTTGGACGGACAGAACACAACTAAAAATATACAGAAACATTTGTAAAGGGTAGACTTTGTGATTTTTTTGGGAAAACAATATCAACTGCACGACAGGGCATTCTTACGACTGCCACGTCTCCTCTAATGGTTAGTTGTAATGCTTAATAGTGACAGTTTCCGCGTTTTGGTTCTTAAAGAGTAAAAAAACTGCACCCAGAAGATTCTGCTCAAAGTTAATAACTTCCTTAATCTGTCATTTTCTTTCTCCGATTTGACTATAACATTGGTGATTTGTCAATGGTAGGACTCCCTTGTTATAATTTTGAAGAAAATGTTTTGATTTTGAGACGGACCCTAAATTAACAAATTTGGTAAAGGGGGTTAGCCTTTGTGATTTTTTTGGCGAAAACATCAACCTGCACGACGGGCATTTCTACTACTTGCCCCACATATAATCCTATGGTTAGTTGTAATGATTGATAGTGAAGTTTCCCGTTTTGGTTCATAAAAAAGTAAAAAAACTGCAAACCCGAAGATTCTGCTAAAGTTAAATAACTTCTGTAAATCTGTCAATATTCTTTTCCGATTTGACAATAAATTGGTTATTTGTCAATGGGAGGAGGACTCCCCTTGTTAATAATTTGAAGAAAATGTTGATTTGAGTGACGGACTCCTAAATTAACAAAGTTGTAAGAGGTTAGGCCTTTTGTGAATTTTTTTGGCGAAAACATCAACTGCAGCGACAGGGCAATTCTCTACTGCCGAACGTCCTGACTCTATGGTTAGTTGGTAATGATTGATAGTGACAGTTTCCCGTTTTGGTTCATAAAGAGTAAAAAAACTGCACCCGAAGATTCTGCTGCAAAGTTAAATAAACTTCCGTAAATCTGTCAATTTCTTTCCGATTGACAATAAATTGTTATTTGGCATGGGTAGGACCTCCCTTGTTAATAATTTTGAAGAAAATGTTGACTTTGAGACGGACCCTAATTAGACAAATTTGGTAGAAGGGGTTAGCCTTGTGAATTTTTTGGCGAAAACATCAACTGCACGACAGTGCAATTCTACGACTGGCCCACGTCTACTCTATTGGTTAGTTGTAATGCTTGATAGTGAAGTTTCCCGTTTTGGTTCCTAAAGAGTACAAAACTGCACCCAAGATTCGGCTCAAAGTTAAATAAACTTCCGTAAATCTGTCAATTTCTTTCAGGGGGGGGAGGGGGGGTTTTGACAATAAATTGTATTTTGTCAATGGGAGGACCTCCCTTGTTAATAATTTTTGAAGAAAATGTTTGATTTTGAGACGGACCCTAAATTAACAAATTTGGAAGCGGTTAGCCTTTGTGATTTTTGGGGGCGAAAACTCAACTGCACGACAGGGCATTTCTACTACTGCCCACTCTACTCTATGGTTAGTTGTAATGATTGATAGTGACAGTTCCCGTTTTGGTTCATAAAAGAGTAAAAAAACTGCCCCCGAAGATTCTGCTCAAAGTTAAATAAATTCTGTAAATCTGTCAATTTCTTCGATTTGACTGGATAAATGGTTATTTGTCAATGGTAGGACTTCCCTTGTTAATAATTTTGACGAAATGTTGATTTTGAGACGGACCCTATATTAACAAATTTGTAAAGGGGTGTAGCCTTTGTGATTTTTTTGGCGAAAACATCACTGCACGACAGGGTTGCATTCTACTACTGCCCACGTCCAATCATTACAACTAACCATAGGTAGATGTGGGCAGTATAGAAAATTGCCCCCTGTCGTGCAGTTGATGTTTTCGCCCACAAAAATCACAAAGGGAAATTTTTTTTTTTTTTTGGGGGGGTTGGGTTTTTTTCTAACCCCTTCCACAATTTGTAATTTAGGGTCCGTCTCAAATCAAATTTTCTTCAAAATTTATTAACAAGGGATTCCTCCCATTGACAAAAAACCAATTCCAATTTCCAAATCGAACAGAACATTGCAGATTTACGGAACTTTATTTAACTTTGAGCAGAATATTCGGGTGCAGTTTTTTTTATACTTTTATGAACCAAAACGGGCAACTGTCACTATCAATCAATTACAACTAACCATAGAGAAGACGTGAGCAGAAAGTAGAATTGCTCTGTCGTGCAGTTGATGTTTTCACCAAAAATCACAAGGCTTGAACCCTTTAACAAATTTGTTAATTAAGGGTCCCGTCTCAAACTCAACATTTTCTTCAAAAATTATTAATCAGGGATTCCTCCATTGACAAAAAACCAATTCATTGTCAATTGAAGCAGAAATTGACAGATTTACGGAAGTTTGATTTAACTTTTGGAGCAGAATCTTCGGTGCAGTTTTTTTACTCTTTTATGAACCAAAACGGAACTGTCACTATCAATCATTACAACTAACCATAGAGTAGACGTGTGGCAGTAAGTAGATTACCCTGTCGTGCAGTTATGTTTTCGCAAAAAAATCACAAAGGCTACCCTTTACAAATTTGTTAATTTAGGGTCCGTCTCAAAATCAACATATTCTTCAAAATTTTTAAAAGGGAGTCCTCCCATTGACAAATAACCACTTTATTGTCAAAATCAGGAAAGAAATTAACAGCATTTTAGCAGAGTTTGATTTAACCCTTGAGGCAGAATCTTCGGGTGCAGTTTTTTACCGTTTGTATGAACCAAAACGGGAACTGTCACTATCAATCATTACACTAACCATAAGCGTTAGACGTGGGCAGTAGTAGAATTAACCGCCTGCTCGTGCAGTTGATGTTTTCGCCAAACAAAAATGCACAAGGCTAACCCCTTTCCAAATTTTGTTTTAATTTTAGGTTCCGTCTTCAAAATCAACATTTTCTTGCAAAATTATTAACAGAAGGGAGTCCTCCCATTGATCAATACCAATGTATTGTCGAAATCGAAAGAATTGACAGATTTTACGGAAGTTTATTTAAATTTTGAGCAGAATCTTCGGTGCAGTTTTTTTACTCTTTTGTGAACCAAAACGGAACTGTCAAACTATCAATCATTACAACTAACCATAGAGGTAGACTGGGTAGTAGTAAGAATTGCCCTGTCGTGCAGTTGATGTTTTCGCCAAAAAATTCACAAAAGGCTAACCCCTTTACAAATTTGTTAATTTAGGTCCGTCTCAAATCAACATTTTCTTCAAAATTATTAACAAGGGAGTCCTCCCTTGACAAATAACCAATTTTATTGTACAAATCGGAAGAAATTGACAGTTTTTACAGAAGTTCATTTTAACTTTGACAGAATCTTCGGGTGCCAGTTTTTTTTTACTCTTTTATGACCAAACGGGAACTGTCCACTTTTTACACAGTCATTACAACTAACCATAGAGTAGATGTGGGCAGTAGTAGAAATGCCCTGTCGTGCAGTTCATGTTTTCGCCAAAAATCACAAAGGCGAACCCCTTTACAAATTTGTTAATTTATGGTCCGTCTCAAAATCAACATTTTTCTTCAAAAAAATTTTAACAAGGGCGTCCCCCCATTGACAATAACCAAATTTATTGTCAATCGGAAGAAATTGACAGATTTACGGAAGTTTAATTTTAACTTTGAGCAGAAATCTTCGGATGCAGTTTTTTTACTCTATTTATAAACCAAAACGGGAAAACTGTCACTTATCAAAATTTTTCCATTACAACTGACGTTCGATAGAGTAGAACGTGGGCAGTAGTAGAATTGGCCCTGTCGTGCAGTCTTGATGTTTCCCCAAAAAATTCACAAAGGCTATCCCGTTTAACAACATTTGTTAATTTTAGGGTTCCGTCTCAAAATCAACATTTTTCCTCTAAATTATTAACAGGGGATTCTTCCCATTGACAAAAAACCATTTCATTGTCAAATCGATCAGAAATTGACAATTTACGAAAGTTAATACTTTGAGCAAATCTTCGGGTGCAGTTTTTTTACTCTTTTAAGAACCAAAACGGGAACTGTCACTATCATCATTACAACTTACCATAGGAAAAGGGGGGGTATACGTGGCAGAAGTAGCAATTCCCTTGTTGCTTGTTGGTCGTGCAGTTGATGTTTTCGCCAAAAAAATCACAAGGCTAACCCCTTTACAAATTTTGTTATTTAGGTCCGTCTCAAAAATCAACATTTTCTCTAAAATTATTAACAAGGGATTCCTCCCATTGACAAAAAACCAATTCATTGTCAAATCGATCAGAAATTGACAGTTTTACGGAAGTTTAATAACTTTGAAGCAGAATCTTCGGGTGCATTTTTTTACTGCTTTTAAGCAGAAACCAAAACGGGAACTGTCACTATCAATCATTACAACTAACCATAGATAGACGTGGGCATTAGGACAATTTACCCTGTCGTGCAGTTTGATGTTTTCGCCAAACAAATCACAAAGGCTAACCCCTTTCCAAATTTGGTTAATTTTAGGGTCCGTCTCAAAATCAACATGTTTCTCTAAAATTATTAACAAGGGATTCATCCCATTGCCAACAAACCAATTACATTGTTCAAATCGATCAGAAATTGACAGATTTCGGAAGTTTAATAACTTTTGACAGAATCTCGGAGGGTGCAGTTTTTTTTACTCTTTTAATAAAAACCCCCAGAAAAAAAAAAAAAAAAAAAAAAGAAACGGGAACTGTCACTATCAATCATTAAACTAACCATAGAGTAGACGTGGGCAGTAGTAGAATTACCCTGTCGTGCAGTTGAATTTTTTCGCCAAAAAAATCACAAAGGCTAACCCCTTTACAAATTTTTAATTTAGGGTCCGTCTCAAAATCAACATTTTCTCTAAAATTATTAACAAGGGGATTCCTCCCATTTGACAAAAAACCAATTCATTGTATCAAATCGATCAGAATTGACAGATTTACGAAGTTTAATTACTTGAGCAGAATCTTCGGGTGCAAGTTTTTTTACTCTTTTAAGAAACCACACGGGAACTGTCCACTACAATCATTACAACTAACCATAGAGTAACGTGGGCGTAGTAGATTGCCCTGTCCGTGCAGTTGATGTTTCGGGGGCCAAAAAATTCACGAACGGCTAACCCCTTTACAAATTTGTTATTTAGGGTCCGTCCTCAAAAATCAACATTTTTTCTCAAAATTATTAACATGGATCCTCCATTGACAATAACCAATTATTGTCAAATGGAAAGAAATTGCCAGATTTACGGAGTTTTATTTAACTTTGAGCAGAATCTTCGGGTGCAGTTTTTTTTACTCCATTTTCATGAACCAAACGGGAACTGTCAACTATCAATCATTACAACTACCATAGAGTAGACGTGGGCAGTAGGACGAAATTTGCCCTGTCGTGGCAGTGATGTTTTCGACAAAAAATTCACAAAGGCTTAACCCCTTTACAAATTGTTAATTTAGGGTCCGTCTCAAAATCACATTTCTTCAAAATTATTAACAAGGGAGTCTTCCCATTGACATACAACCAATTTATTGTCAAATCGTAAAGAAATTGACAGATTTACGAAGTTTATTTAAGCTTTTTTGGGGAAAGGGCAGTATCTTCGGGTGCGAGTTTTTTTACTCTTTTATGAAACCCAACGGTAACTGTCACTATCATCATTACAACTAACCATAGAGTAAGATGTGGGCAGTAGTAGAAATGCCGTCTGTCGTGCAGTTGAGTGTTTTCGCCCAAAAATCATCAAAGGCTAACCCCTTTACAAATTTGTTAATTTAGGTCCGTCTCAAATCACATGTTCTTCAAATTATTAACAAGGGAGTCCGCCCATTGACAAAATACCAATTTATAGTCAATCGGAAAAAATTGCAGATTTACGGAAGTTTATTTAACTTTGAGCAGAATCTTCGGGTGGCAGTTTTTTTACTACGATTTATGAAACCAAAACGGGAAACTGTCACTATCAATCATTAAACTACCATAGGTAGAACGAGGGCAGTAGTAGAATTACCCTGTCGGTGCAGTTGATGTTTTCGCCAAAAAAATCACAAAGGCTAACCCCTTTACAAATTTGTTAATTTTAGGGTCCGTCTCAAAATACAACAATTTTATCCTTCAAAATTATTAACAAGGGAGTCCCCCTCATTGACAAAATAACCAATTTTATTGTCCAAATCGGAAAAAAATTGACAGATTTACGGAAGTTTATTTAACTTTGTGAGCAGAATCTTCGTGCAGTTTTTTTACTCTTTTGATGCACCCAAAACGGTACTGGCACTATTAATCATTACAACGACCATAGAGTAGACGTTGGGGCAGTAGTAGAATTACCCTGTCCGTGTCAGTTGATGTTTTCGCCAAAAAAATCACAAAAGGCTCAACCCCTTTACAAATTTGTTAATTTAGAGGGTCGTCTCAAATCAAACATTTTCTTCAAAATTATTAACAAGGAGTCCCTCCCATTGACAAATAACCATTTTATTGTCAAATCGGAAAGAAATTGACCAGATTTACAGAAGTGTTTTTTATTTAACTTTGGGGCCAGATCTTGGGTGGGCAGTTTTTTTACTCTTTTATGAACCAAAACGGGAATTTGTTTTTCTGTCACTATCAATCATTACAACTAACCCATAGAGTAGATGTGGCGAGTAGTAAGCAATGCCTGTCGTGCAGTTTGATGTTTCGGCCCAAAAATCACAAAGGCTAACCGCTTTCCAAATTTGTTACTTTAGGGTCCGTCTCAAAATCAACATTTTCTTACAAAATTAGTTAACAAGGGAGTCCTTCCCATTGACAAATCACCAATTTATAGTCAAATCGGAAAGAAATTTGACAGATTTCGGAAGTTTATTTACGTTTGAGGCAGACTCTTCGGGGTGCTTTTTTTTTACTCTTTTAAGAATCCAAACGGGAACTTCACTATCAATCTTACACTAACCATAGAGTAACATGGGCAGTAGTAGAAATTGCCCTGTCGTGCAGATTTTGATGTTTTTCGCCAAAAATCACAAAGGCTATCCCCTTTACAAATTTGTTAATTTAGGGTCCGTCTCAAAATCAACATTTTACTTCACAATTATTAACAGGGATTCCTCCCATTGACAGAAAACCAATTCATGTGCAATCGAACAGAAATTGACAGATTTTACGGAAAGTTTATTAACTTTGACATAATCTTGGGGGCAGTTTGTTTACTCGTTTTATAACCAAAAACGGAACTGTTCACTATCAATCATTACAACACCATAGAGTAGACTGGGCATAGTAGAATTACCCTGTCGTGCAGTTGATGTTTTCGAACAAAAATCACAAAGGCTAACCCCTTTACAAATTTGTTAATTTAGGGTCCGTCTCAAAATCAATTTTTTCTTCACAATTATTAACAAGGGAGTCCTCCCATTGACAAATAACCAATTTATTGTCAAATCGGAATTAAATTGACAGATTTTACGGAGTTTTATTAACTTTTGAGCAGAATCTTCGGGCGCAGTTTTTTTACTCTTTTAATGAACCAAAACGGAAAACTGTCACTATCAATCATTCAACTAACCACAGAGAGATGTGGGCCAGTAGTAGAAATGCCCTGTCGTTGGCAGTTGATGTTTTCACAAAAAAATCACAAAGGCTAACCCCTTTACAAATTTGTTAATTGTAGGGTCCGTCTCAAATCAACATTTTCTTCAAAATTATTAACAAGTGAGTCCTCCCATTGCAAAATAACCAATTTATTTGTCAAATCGGAAAGAAATTGCCAGATTTACGGAGTTTTATTTAACTTTGGCAAATCTTCGGTGCAGTTTTTTTACTCTTTCATGACCAAACGGGAACTTTCACTAGTCAAATCATTACAACTAAACCATAGCGTAGACCGTGGGCAGTAGTAGAATTGCCCTGTCGTGCAGTTGAGTTTTCGCCAAAAAAATTCACAAATGCTAACCCTTTACAAATTTGTTAATTTAGGGTCCGTCTCAAAATCAACATTTTCTTCAAATTATTAACAAGGGGTCCTCCCATTGAAAAAAATAACCATTTATGTCAAATCGGAAGAAATTGACAGATTTACGGAAGTTTATTTAACTTTGAGCAGTATCTTCGGGTGCAGTTTTTTTACTCTTTTATGACCAAAACGGGAACTGTCACTGATCAATCATTACAACTACCATAGAGTAGATGTGGGCAGTAGTATAAATTGCCCCTGTCGTGCAGTTGATGTTTTCGCCCAAAAAATCACAAAGGCTAACCCCTTTACAAAATTGTTAATTTAGGGTCCGTCTCAAAATCCACATTTTCTTCAAAATTATTAACAAGCGGAGTCCTCCCATTGACAAATAACCAATTTATAGTCAAATCGGAAAGAAATTGACAGATTTAGCTGAAGTTTATTTAACTTTGAGCAGATCTTCGGGTGCATGTTTTTTTTACTCTTTTATGAACCAAAACGGGAACTGTCACTATCAATCATTACAACTAACCATAGGTAGAGAGGCAAGTAAGTTAGAATTTAACCCTGTTGTCGTGCAGTTGATGTTTTTCCGCCAAAAAATCACAAAAGGCTAACCCCTTACAATTTGTTAATTTAGGGTCCGTTCTCAAAATCAAAATTTTTCTTCAAAATTATTAACAGGTAGTCCCCCCATTGGACAAATACCAAATTTATTGTCACTCGGAAAGAAATTGACACGATTTTACGGAAGTTTTATTTAACTTTGAGCATGAATCTTCGGGTGCAGTTTTTACTCTTTTATGACCTCAAAACGGGAACTGTCACTATTAATCATTACAACTTACCATAGAGTAGACCAGTGGCAGTAGTAGAATTGCCCTGTCGTGCAGTTGAATGTTTTCCCCAAAAAATTCACAAAGGCTTATCCCCTTTCCAAATTTGTTATTTAGGGTCCGCTTAAAATCAATATTTTCTTCAAAATTATTAACAGGGAGTCCTCCCATTGACAACAAAACCAATTCATTGTCAAATCGAACAGAAATTGAACAGATTTAGCGGAACTTTATTTAACTTTAGTAGTAATATTCGGGTGCAGTTTTTTTACTCTTTATGAACCAAAACGGGAACTGTCACTATCAATCATTACAACTAACCTAGAGAAGACTGGGCAGAAAGTAGAATTGCTCTGTCGTTGCAGTTGATTTTTTCGCCCACAAACTCACAAAGGCTAACCCCTTTACAAATTTGTTAATTTAGGGTCCGTCTCAAAATCACAATTTTCTTCAAAATTTAATTGACAAGGGAGTCCTCCCTTGCAAATAACCATTTATTGTCAAATCGGAAAGAAATTGACAGATTTACGGAAGTTATTTAACTTTGAGGCAGAATCTTCGGGTGCAGTTTTTTTTTTTACTCTTTATGAACCAAAACGGGAGCTGTCACTATCAATCATTACATTAACCATGAGAGTAGATGTGGCTAGTAGTAGAAATGCCCTGTCGTGCAAAGTTGATGTTTTCGCCAAAAAATCACACCCTTTACAAATTTGTTAATTTAGGGTCGGTCTCAAAATCAACATTTTCTCAAAATTATTAACAAGGAGCCTCCCATTGACAAATAACCAATTTATTTGTCAATCGGAAAGAAATTGACAGATTTACAGAAGTTTATTTAACTTTGAGCAGAATCTTCGGTGCAGTTTTTGTTACTCTTTATGAACCAAAACGGGAACTGTCACTATCAATCATTACAACTAACCTAGAGTAGAGTGTGGGCAGTAGTAGAATTGCCCCTGTCTGCAGTGATGTTTTCGCCAAAAAATCACAATGTCTAACCCCTTTACAAATTTGTTAATTTTGGGTCCGTCTCACAATCAACATTTTCTTCAAAATTATGTAACAAGGGAGTCCTCCTTTTGACAAATAACCATTTATTTGTCAAATCGGAAAGAAATTGACATATTTACGGAAGTTTGTTTAACTTTGAGCAGAATCTTCGGGTGCAGTTTTTTTTACTCTTTATGAACCAAAACGGGAACTGTCACTATCAATCATTACAACTAACCATAGAGTAGACGTGGGCAGTAGTAGAATTGCCCTGTCGTGCAGTTGATGTTTTCGCCAAAAAAATTTACAAATTTGTTAATTTAGGGTCCGTCTCAAAATCAACATTTTCTTCAAAATTATTAACAACGGAGTCCTCCCATTGACAAATCACCAATTTATAGTCAAATCGGAAAGAAATTGACAGATTTACGGAAGTTTATTTAACTTTGGGGCAGAATCTTCGGGTGCAGTTTTTTTACTCTTTTAAGATCCAAACGTGGAACTGTCACTATCAATCATTACAACTAACCATAGAGTAGACGTGGGCAAGTAGTAGAATTGCCCTGTCCGTGCAGTTTGATGTTTTCGCCAAAAAAATCACAAAGGGCTTATCCCCTTGTACAAATTTGTTATTTAGGTCCGTCTCAAAATCCACATTTCTTCAAAATTATTTACAAGGGATTCCTCCCATTGACAGAAAAACCCAATTTCATTTGTTCAAATCGAACAGAAAATTGACAGATTTTACGGAAGTTTAATTTAACTTTGAGCAGAAGCTTTCGGGGCAGTTGTTTGTAACTCTTTTTATGAACCAAAACGGGAACTGTCACTATCAATCATGAACAACCTAACCGCATAGAGTAGACGTGGGCAGTATAGAATTACCCTGTCGTGACAGTTTATGTTTTCGCCAAAAACATCACAAAGGCTAACCCCTTTTACAATTTTTGTTAGATTTAGGTCGTCTCAAAATACAACATTTTCTTCAAAATTATTAACAAGGGAGTCCTCCCATTGACAAATAACATTTATTGTCCAAATCGGAAAGAAATTGACAGATTTCGGAAGTTATTTAATTTGTGAGCAGAATCTTCGGCGCAGTTTTTTTACTCTTTTATGAACCAAAACGGGAACTGTCATTATCAATCATTAACAACTAACCCTAGGAAGAACGTGGGAAGAAAGATAGAATGCTCTGTCGTGCATTTGATGTTTTCGCCAAAAAAATCGACAAAGGCTAACCCCTTTACAAATTTGTTAAGTTAGGGTCCGCTCAAAATCAACATTTTCTTCAATTATTAACAAAAGAGTCCTCCCATTGACAAATAACCAATTTATTGTCCAATCGGAAGAAATTGCAGATTTACAGAAGTTTTATTTACCTGTTGAGCAGAATCTTCGGGTGCAGTTTTTTTACTCTTTTATGAACCAAAACGGGAGCGTGTCACTATCAATCATTAACAACTAACCATAGAGTAGGATGTGGGCAGTAGTAGAAATGCCTGTCGTGCAGTTTGATGTTTTTCCGCCGCAAAAATCACAAAGGCTAACCCTTTCCCAAATTTGTTTACATTTAAGCTGTCCGTCTCAAAATCATCATTTTTTTCAAAATTATTAACAAGGGAGTCCTCCCATTGACAAATAACCAATTTATTGTCAAATCGGAAAGAAATTGACAGATTTACGGAAGTTTATTTAACTTTGAGCAGAATCTTCGGGTGCAGTTTTTTTACTTTTTTTTTACTTTACATAGAGTAGACGTGGGCAGTAGTAGAATTACCCTGTCGTGCAGTTGATGTTTTCGCCAAAAAAATCACAAAGGCTAACCCCTTTACAAATTTGTTAATTTAGGGTCCGGCTCAAAATCACATTTTCTTCAAAAGTATTACAATAGGAGTCCTCCAATTCAACAAATAACCAATTTATTGTCAAATCGTGAAAGAAATTTGACAGATTTACAGAGTTTTATTTAACTTTGAGCAGAATCTTCGGGTGCAGTTTTTTTACTTCCTTTTATGAACCAAAACGGGAACTGTCACTATCAATCATTACAACTAACCATAGAGTAGATGTGGGGCAGTAAGTAGAAATGCCCTGTCGTTGCAGTTTTGATGTTTTCGCCCAAAAAAATCACAAAGGCTAACCCCCTTTTCCAAATTTGTTACTTTTGGGATCCGTCTCAAAAATCAACATTTCTTCAAAATTTTAACAAGGGAGTCCTCGCCATTGACAATCAACCATTTATAGTCAAATCGAAAAGAATTGACAGATTTACGGAGTTTATTTAACTTTGAGCAGAATCTTCGGGGTGCAGTTTTTTTTACACTCTTTTAAGAATCAAAACGGGAACTGTCACTATCAATCATTAAACTACATAGAGTAGACGTGGGCAGTAGTTAGAATTGCCCTTGTCGTGCAGTTGATGTTTTCGCCAAAAAAATCACAAAGGCTATCCCCTTTACAAATTTTGTTAATTTAGGGTCCGTCTCAAAATCAAATTTTCTTCAAATTATTAACAAGGATTCCCCATTGACCAGAAAACCAATTCATTGTCAAAATCGAACAGGAAATTGACATATTTACGGAAGTTTATTAACTTTGAGCAGAATCTTCGGTGGCAGTTTTTTTACTCTTTTATGAACAAGAAAACTGGAACTGTCACTATCATCATTACAACTAACGATAGAGTAGACGTGGGCAGTAGTAGAATTACCCTGTCGTGCAGTTTTGTGTTTTCGCCAAAAAAATCACAAAGGCTAACCCCTTTACAAATTTGTTAATTTAGGGTCCGTCTCAAAATCAACATTTTCTTCGAAATTATTAACAAGGGAGTCCTCCCATTGACAAATAACCATTTATTAGGGGGTCAAATCGGAAAGAAATTGACGATTTTACGAAGTTTTATTTAACTTTGAGCAGAATCTTCGGGCGCAAGTTTTTTTTACTCTTTTATGAACCAAAACGTGGAACTGTCCCACTATCAATCATTACACTGACCAAAGAAGTAGATGTGGGCCAGGAGTGAAATGGCCCTGTCGTGCAGTTGATGTGTTTCACCAAAAAAATTCACAAAAGGCTAACCCCTTTACAAATTTGTTTTTTTTTTTTTTAAATTTTAGGTCCGTCTCAAAATCACATTTTTCTTGCAAAATTATTACAAGGGAGTCCTCCCATTGACAAATAACCAATTTATGTCAAATCGGAGAGGAGAAATTGACAGATTTACAGAGTGTATTTAACTTTGGCAGAATCTTTCGGGCAGTTTTTGTACTCCTTTATGAACCAAAACGGGACTGTCACTATCAATCATTACAACTAACCTAGAGTAGATGTGGGCTAGTAGTAGAAATGCCTGTCGTGCAGTTGATGTTTTCGCCGAAAAAATCACAAAGGCTAACCCCTTTCCAACATTTTGTTATTTAGGGTCCGTCTCAAAATCAACATTTTCTTCAAAATTATTAACAAGGGAGTCACTCCCATTGACAAATCACCAATTTATTGTCAATCGGAAAGAAATTGCCAGATTTACGGAAGTTTCTTTAACTTTGAGCAGAAATCGTCGTGCAGTTTTTTTTTTACCTTTCATGAAAGCAAAAACGGGAACTTGTCACTATCAAATCATTACAACTAACCATAGATAGACATGGGCAGTGTAGAATTGCCCGTCGTGCAGTTGATGTTTTCGCCAAAAAATTCAAAAGGCTAACCCCTTTACAAAATTTTGTTAATTTTAGGGTCCGTCTCAAATCAAACATTTTTCCTTCAAAATTATTACAAGGGGAGTACTCCCATTACGAAATAACCAATTTCTTGTCAAATCGGAAAGAAATTGACAGATTTAAGGAAGTTTATTTACTTTGAGGCTAGTATCTTCGGGTGCAGTTTTTTTTTACTCTTTTATGAACCAAAAACGGGAACTGTCACTTCATCATTACAACTAATCCATAGAGTAGATGTGGGGCATAGTAGAAATGCCCTGTCGTGCAGTTGATGTTTTCGCCCAAAAAATCACAAAGTCTAACCCCTTTACAAATTTGTTACTTTAGGGTCCGTCTTCAAAATCACATTTTTTTCAAAATTTTTTAAAAAGGGAGTCCCCCTAAAAATAACCTTTATAAAAAAGGGGAAAAAATTAAATTTAACTTTTTTTTAATTTTGGGCAAAAATTTGGGGGCATTTTTTTTCCCTTTTTGAAAAAAATTTTTTCCCTCAAATTTAAAAAAAACCCCCCTAAGAAAGGGTTTTAAATTTGCTTTCATTATTTTTTCAAATTTAAAAAAAAACCCCCCGAAATTTTAAAAATTAAAAAATTGAAATTTTTTTTTTTTTGAAAATAATTTTTTTTTGTAAAGGGGGGTCTCTTTTTAAAAGAAAATGTTTTTTTTAAAAAACATAATAACTTTTTTAAAGGGGAAGTTTTTTTTTTTGGGGCCAAAATGAGGGGAATTTATAACCTCACCAAGTCATTGTAAGTTAAAACCCTTTCCCCGTTTTGTTGATAAAAAAATGGGTTTGTAAAAGAAAAAAACTTTAAATTTAATTTTTCCCGTTTAAAATTTTTTTTTCAATGGGGGGGACCCCTTTTTAATTTTTGGAAAATTTTTTTTTGGAAGGGCCCCTTTAAAAAATTTTTAAAAAGGGGCCCTTTTTTTTTTTGCAAAATAAAATGAAAGGGGGAAATTTTATTCCCTTTTTTTATAAGAAAAAATTTAAAGGAATTCCCTTTTGGGTTTCTAAAGATAAAAAATCCCCGGATTTGCTAAAGTTTTTAATTGGGGAAATCTGAATTTTTTGAGAAAATTTTTTTTAGGGGGAAACCCTTTTAAAAAATTTTGAAAAAGTTTTGGGAAAACCCCAAAAAAAAAATTTGAAAAAAGGGTATTTTTATTTTTTGGGCGCTCCTAGAAGGGAATTTTATCCCCATCCCTTTGGTTATTTAAGATTAAAACGCCCTTTTTTTTTTAAAAAAGGGAAAAAAAAAACCCAGGGAAATTCTGAAAAATTAAAATTTAAAATTTTTTTCTGTCAATTTTTTCCTTTAAAAAATTTGGGAATTTGTTGGAGGACCCCTTTTAAAAATTTTTTGAAAAAAAAATTTGATTTTGAAACAAAATAAAAAAAATTTTGGGGGTTTTTTGGGGAAAAATTGAAGGGTTTTTAGAATTCCTTTGGTTTTAAGTTTAATGGGGTTTTTTGGTTCAAAAAAAAAAAAACTCCCCCAAAATTCCTCAAAAAAATAAACTTTAAAAAAATTTGTTTTTCTTTATTTTTGAAAAAAAATTGGTTTTTTTGGGGGGGGCCCCCTTTTTTTTTTTGGGGTTTTTTTTTTTGGGGCCCCAAAAATTTAACAAAGAAGGGGTTGTTTAAATTTTTGGAAAAAAACCCCCCGGGGGCAATTTATAGGGAGTTCCTTTTTGTTTAAGAGAAAAAGCCCCTTTTGGTTTAAAAAAAAAAACTGAAACCCGGATTTGCCAATTAAATTTCCCGTAAGGGGTTTTCTTATTTTAAAAGGTTTTTTTGAATATTAATAATTCCTTTGGGTTATGGAAAAAAACTGCCCCCAAAAACCCAAAATTTAAAAAAATCCAAAATCTTCAATTTTTTGTTTTAAATAAAATTTTTTTTAAGGTAACTCCCGAAATTTTTTTGGGAAAAAATTTTTTTTAACCCCTAAAAAAAAAATTTTTGGAAAAGGGGACCTTTTGTTTTTTGGGGAAAAAATGCAAAGGAAATTCCCTTTGGGTCATTAGGTTTAAATTTTGGAAGTGGCCCGGGTTAAAAAAAAAGGTAAAAAAACTCCCCCCAAATTCGTGGGAAAAAAATTGAAATTGTAAATTTTTTTCCCCTTTAAAAAATTTTGGGTAATGGGAGGACCCCTTTTAAAATTTAAAAAAAAATTTTTTTTTGGCCCCCCCCAAAAAA
Organism: Sweltsa coloradensis; assembly: GCA_024449915.1. NCBI lineage: Eukaryota > Metazoa > Arthropoda > Insecta > Plecoptera > Chloroperlidae > Sweltsa > Sweltsa coloradensis. The sequence goes on along the minus strand of JAMZAV010011357.1, from coordinate 27,394 downwards.
AAAAAAAGGTTCCTTTTATTTTTGGGGAAAATATGACAGGTTTTCATTACCCCCCCTTTCATTTAGGTAAAAATGACGCCTTTTGGTAAAAAGAAAAAAACTGCACCCGGATTTGCCAAATTTATTTTAATTTTAAAATTCTTTTTTTTGAAAAATTTTTTTGCAATGGGGCCCCCCTTTTTAAAATTTTTGGGAAAAATTTATTTTTGAAGGGACCCTAAAAAAAATTTTTAAAATTACCTTTTTTTTTTTGGGGAAAAAAACCCCCCCTTTCCTTGCCCATCAAATTAAAAAAATAACCAAGAGTAAGTAATTTTAAAAACCCCTGCTGATTGATTTTCCCAAAAATGGGGGAAACCCCCTTTAAAATTTTTAAAAGGTTTAAAACCTTTTTTAAAAATTAAAAGGGGGTTCCTATTAAAAAACCAATTATTGCAAACAAAAATTACTTTTTCGGTTTTTATTAACTTTACAGTATTGGGTGATTTTTTTCCTTTTTGAAAAAGGGGCCCCAAAAAATCAAAACAAACCCCGGGGGGAAAAAAATAAAATTTGTCGTTATTAGTTTTTTCCCAAAAAAAAAAAGGAAAACCCTTTTTTTTAATTGGGCCCCAAAACAACTTTTCTTCAAAAATTAACGGGGTTCCCCCTTACAAAACCAATTTCTGCTTAACGAAATAAACCAAAAGGAATTTATTTTAATTTACAAATTTTGGGGGTTTTTTCCTTTTAAACCCCGGGAAAAACCCAAAATACAAAAAAAAAATTTTAAAATGAATTAGTCCCCTTTTTTTTTTAAAAAAATTTAAAAAGGCCCCCCCTTTTACAAATTAAAAAAAATTTTCCTTCAAAAAAAATTTTTTCCAAAATTATTAAAAGGGGAGTTTTAAAAAAAACCCCTTTATTTCTTTTAAAAAGAAAAAAATTTACAAATTTTTAACCTTAGAGAACTTGGGCAGTTTTTTACCTTTTTGAAAAAAGGGAATTTTTCCCAAAATCCCAAGGTAACTTTGTAAATTACCCGCGTCATTTATTTTTCCCCAAAAAATAAAAAGGTCCCCTTCTTTTTTTAATTGGGGGTTTCAAAACAACATTTCTTCAAAATTATTAACAAGGGAGTCCTCCCTTGGGACAATAACCAATTTATTGTCCTAAATCGGAAAGAAGATTGACAGATTTACGGAAGTTATTTAACTTTGAGCAGAATCTTCGGGTGCGTTTTTTACTCTTTTGTGAACCAAAACGGGAACTGTCACTATCATCATTACAACTAACCATAGAGTAGAAGTGGTAGTAGTAGAATTGCCCTGTCCGTGCAGTTGAGGTTTTCGCCAAAAATTCACAAAGGCTAACCCTTACAAATTGTTAATTTAGGGTCCGTCTCAACATCAACATTTTCTTCAAATTATTACAAGGGAGTCCTCCCATTGCCAATATGCCAATTGATTGTCAAATCGGAAAGAAATTGACAGTTTTTACAGGGGGGGAAGTTTATTTAACTTTGAGCAGAATCTTCGGGTCAGTTTTTTTACTCTTTTATGAACCACAAACGGGAACTGTCCACTGGAGGTTAATCATTACACTAACCATAGCGTAAGATGTGGGCATAGTAGAATGCCCTGTCGTGCAGTTGATGTTTTCCGCCAAAAAACACAAAGGCTAACCCCTTTACAAATTTGTTATTTATGGTCCGTCTCAAATCAACATTTTCTTCACAAATATATTACAAAGGGAGTCCCCCCATTGACAAATAACCATTTATTGTCAAATCGGAAAGAAAATTGACAGATTTACGGAAGTTTATTTCACTTTGAGCAGCCTCTTCGGGTTGCAGTTTTTTTACTCTTTTTATAAAACCAAAACGGGAACTGTCACTATCATCATGACAAAGAACTGACCATAGAGTAGACGTGGGCAGTATAGAATTTGCCCTGTCGGTGCAGTTTGATGTTTTCCTTCCCCACAAAATTTCACAAAGGCTATCCCGTGTTACAAATTTGTTAATTTAGGTGTCCGTCTTAAAATCAATATTTTTCTTCAAAATTATTAACAATGGATTCCTCCCATTGACAAAAAACCAATTCACATTTCAAATCGAACAGAAATGACAGATTTACGGGAACTTATTTAACTTTGAGCGATATTCGGTGGCAGTTTTTTTAACTCTTTTATGACCAAACGGGAACTGTCACTATCAAATCATTACAACTAACCATAGAGAATACGTGGGCAGAAGTAGAATTGCTCGTCGTGCAGGTTTTGGATGTTTTCGCCCAAAAAAATCACAAAGGTAACCCCTTTATTACAAATTTGTTATTTTTTTGGTCCGTCTCAAAATCAACATTTTCTTCAAAATTATTAACAAGGGATTCCTCCCATTGACAAAAAAAACCAATTCATTGTCAAATCGAACAGAATTGACAAGATTTACGAAGTTTATTTAAACTTTGAGCGAATCTTCGGTGCAGTTTTTTAACTCTTTTTTATGAACCAAGAACGGGAACTGTCACTATCAATCATTACAACTACCATGAGAGTCTACGTGGGGCAGTAGATAGAATACCTGTCGTGCGAGTTGAATGTTTTTCGCCAAAAAAATCACAAAGCTACCCCTTTACAAATTGTTAATTTAGGGTCCGTCTTCAAAAGGGTCGAACTTTTCTTCAAATTTATTAACAGGGAGTCCTCCCATTGGACAAATAACCATTTAGTTGTCAATCAGAAAGAAATTTGACAGATTTACGGAAGTTATTTACTTTGAGCAGAATCTTCGGGTGCAGTTTTTTTGCTCTTTATGTCCAAAACGGGAACTGTCACTATCAATCATTACAACTAACCATAGAGTAGATGTGGGGCAGTAGTAGAAATGCCCTGTCGTGCCGTTGATGTTTTCCGCCCAAAAATCACAAGGCTAAACCCCGTTCCAAATTTTGAAACAAGTGATTATTTAAGGGACCAGAAGTCTCAAAATCAACATTTTCTATACAAATTAAAAAAAATTAACGGGGAGTTCCCTCCCCATTGACAAATAAACCAATTTATAGTCAATCGGAACAAGAAAATTGACGATTTACGGAAGTTTTTATTTAACTTTTTTGAGGCAGGAATCTTCGGTGCAGTTTTTTTTACTCATTTTTTGAACCAAACGGGAACTGTCACTATAAATCTTTTTACAACTAACCAGGGTATCCAAGGGCTGGGGAGAAAAAAATTTCCCTGTCTTTGCGGGTTGAGGTTTTGGGGGCCAAAAAAAATTTTCCAAAGGCAAACCCCTTTTTTCAAATTTTTTTAATTTGGGGTCCGTCTCAAAATCAAAAATTTTCTTCAAATTTTTAAACCAAGGGGTTCCCCCCCATTGCCCAAAAAACCAATTAATTGTCAAATGGGAAAAGGGAAATTTGACAATTTCGGAATTTTATTTAATTTTTGAGCAAAATTTTTTTGGGGTGCGGTTTTTTACTTTTTTTTTATGAACCAAAAGGGGAAATTTTTTGTCCCCAAATAAAATCATTACAACTCCCATAAAGTAAGAGGGGGCAGTAGTAAAAATTCCCCTGTCGTGGCATTTTGATGTTTTCCCCAAAAAATTTTCCAAAGGCCCCCTTTCCAAATTTTTTAAATTTTAGGGTCCCCGTTTTAAAATCAAATTTTTTTTTAAATTTTTAAAACGGGGGGTTCCTCCCAAAAAACAAAAACCAATTTTTTGTAAAATTCGCAAGAAAGGGGACAGTTTTTAACGGAATTTTTTTAATTTTTGAGCGAATTTCGGGGGGGAAGTTTTTTTTCCCTCATTTTAACCCCAAAAGGGGAACTTCACTATCAATCTTTAAACAAAAACCCATAAAAAGGGACGTGGGCAGAAGAAAAAAATTTTTCCCCTCTGTCGGGGCAGTTGTTTTTTTCCCCCAAAAAAATTTAAAAAAAAGGCTAACCCCCCACTTTTTTTTTACCCAAAATTTTTTAAAAATTTTAAAAGGGTTCCCCCCTTAAAAAAAACCAACATTTTTTCAAAATTTTTTTAACTTTGGGGGAAAACCCTTTTTGGGGGCAGAATTTTTTTGCCCAAAAAAAACCCAATTTAAAAATTGGGTAAATCGGGCGAAATTAAAATTTTCGGAATTTTATTTTTTACCCAAAAATCCGGGCCCCTTTCTTTGGGTATTTTTCCCCAAAATCCATTTTTTTTCCCAAAATTTGAAAGGGGTTATTTTTTTTGTCAAATGGAAAAAATTAAAATTTAAAAGAAACTTTAAAATTTGGGGAAGTCCGGAAAAAAAGGGAAGAAATCAAAATTTGAAAGGGGGTTGGGCCTTTTTTTAAAATTTTTTTGGGAAAAAATTTAAAAGGCCCCCTTTAAAATTTTGAATTTAAGGGCCCCTTAAAAAATAACTTTTTTAAAATTTATTAAAAAAGGAATTTCCCCCCTTTGCAAAAAATTTTAATAAAAAACCCCAAAAAAAGCCTTTTTCCCAATTTTTTTTAATTTTTACGAATTTGGGACTTTTCTATCCGATTTCAAAATTGAATAGGTTTTTTTAAATGGAAAACCCCTTATTAATATTCTACAAAAAAATTAAAAAATCGAGTCGGCCCAAAAATTGACAAATTTGAAAAGGGGTTACCCTTTTGTAAAATTTTTTAAAAAAAAAATTAAAATCCCACTTTGGGGGAAAACCCTATCGGGGGGTATAAGTACTCTTAGATAGACGTTTTTATTTGAAAAGAAATTTTCCCGGTTTTGTTTTTAAATTTTTAAAAAAAACCCCCAAAACCAAAAGCCTTTTTTCCCCATTTCTTAACCTACGGAAAATTGCCCAATTTCTTTTTTTCCGATTTCAAAATTAATGGGTTATTTGTCAAGGGAAAAACCCCCTTTTATTAATATTCTCCCAAAAATATAAATTTTCGAGTCGGCCCCAAAAATTGACAAATTTGAAAAGGGGTTAAACCTTTGTAAATTTTTTTAATAAAAAAAATTAAAATGCCCCTTTGGGGGCAATTCTTCCCCTGGCTAAATTACTCTTTAGAAAGACGTGTTTTTTGCCAAAGCCCGTTCCCTTTTTTTGTTATTTATTTAAATTTAAAAAAACCCAAAAACCCAATATTCCATTTTCCCTTTTCATTAACCTACTGAAAAATGCCCAATTTCTATCCGATTTCAAAATTTAATGGGTTTTATTTGTAAAATGGAAGAACCCCCTTTTTTAATATTCTACAAGAAAATAAAAATTTTCGATTTCGCCCCCAAAATCGACAAATTTGAAAAGGGGGTTTTAACCTTTTTGTAAATTTTTTTTTAATAAAAAAATGAAATGCACGTTGGGAAATTTCCCTATCACTGGCTAAAAATTTAACTCTTTAAAAGACTTTTTGATTGACAAAGAAATTTTCCCGGGGTTTTTTGTTTTTAAATTTAATAAAAAAACCCCAACCAAACCATTTCCCATTCGATTAACCTACTGAATTTAAACTCAATTTCTATCCATTTCACAATTAAATAGGGTTATTTGTCTAAAAACCCCCCCTTTTTTAATATTCAAAGAAAATAAAAATTTGGGAGCCCGGCCCAAAATCGAAAAAATTTGCAAAGGGGTTACCCTTTGTAAATTTTTTAATAAAAAAAATGAAATGCACGTTGGGGCATTCAATCACTGGCTTTTGGGTACTCTATAGTTTAGACGTTTTTGATTGCAAAAAAATTTTCCCGGTTTTTTTTTTTTTTAATTTAATAAAAAAACCCCAAACCCCAAACCATTTCCCATTCGTTTAAACCAAACTGAAAATTGACTCAATTTTATCCGTTTTCCCCTTTAATATTTTTATTTGCCAATAAAAACCCCCCCCAAATTAAAATATTCTAAAAAGAAAATAAATATCGAGTGGGGACCCCAAAATCGAAAATTTTTGCAAAGGGTTAGCCTTTGTGAATTTTTTAATGAAAAAATGAAATGCAGGGGGGGGGGCAATTCCTCACGGGCTATAAGTCCTTTTTTGAAAGCGTGTTGATTGACAAAAACAGTTCCCGGTTTTGTTTTTAATTTAAAAACAAAACCCCCAAAACCCAAATTTATTCCATTTTCCTTTTCGTTAACCTACTGTAAATGACTAAATTTCTTTTCCGATTTCAAAAATAAATGGGTTATTTGGGTAAATTGGGAAGCCCCCCCCTTTTTATATTCTACCGAAAATAATTCGAGTGGGCCCCAAAAAATTCGAAAAATTTTTGAAAAGGGGGTTTAGCCTTTTTTAAATTTTTTTAAATGAAAAAATGAAATGCCTTTGGGGCAATTCAAATCACTTGGCTTTTAAGTACTCTTTAGAAAGCGTGTTGATTGAAAAAGAAATTTCCCCGGTTTTGTTTTTAATTTTAATAACAAACCCCAAACCAAACCATTTCCCATTCGTTTAACCTACTGAAAATTGACTCAATTTCTTTTCCGTTTAAAAATTTGAATGGGTTTAATTTTGTAAATGAAGAACCCCTTTTTTAATATTCAAACCAAAGAAAATAAAATTCGAGTCGGCCCAAAAATGAAAAATTTGAAAAGGGGGTTACCCTTTTGGGTGAATTTTTTTTTTTTAATGAAAAATGAAAGCACTTTGTGGCAATTTTCTATCACGGGCTTTTGTACTCTTTAGAAAGCGTTTTTTGATTGAAAAAGAAACCCCCCTTTTTGTTTTTAATTTAATAAAAACCCCAAACCCAAAAATTTTCCAGTTCCTTCGTTTTAACCAAACTGAAAATTAAACTAAATTTTTTCTATCCGTTTTCAAAATAAAATAGGTTATTTGCCCTGGAAAAAACCCCCTTAAAAAATATTCAAACAAGAAAATAAAAAAATTTTGAGTGGCCCCAAAAATCGCCAAATTTGCAAAGGGGTTACCCCTTTGGGGGAATTTTTTTTAAAAGAAAAAATAAAATGCCCTTTGGGGGCAATTCACCCTTTGGCTTTTAAGTACTCTTTAAAAGCCGTGTTTTTTTACAAAAAAAAAGGTTTCCCCGGGTTTTGTTTTTAAATTTTTAATAAAAAACCCCCAACCAAAACCATTTCCCTTTTCTTTTAAACCCTACTGAAAATGACTCAATTTCTTCCGTTTTCAAAATAAAAGGGGTTTATTTTCAATAAAAAAACCCCCCTTTTAAAAAAAAATAAAAATTTTCGATTGGGAAAAAAATCGAAAAATTTGGGAAAGGGGGGTTAGCCTTTGTGAATTTTTTAATGAAAAAATAAAAATCCCACGTTGGGGAAATTTCCCATCACGGGCTTTTTAATTTACTCTTAGATAGAGGGTTTTTGATTGAAAAGGGAAAGTTCCCGGGTTTTTTTTAAATTTTAATAAAAACCCCAAAAAAACCATTTCCCCAATTCGTTTAAAACCTACTGAAAATTTCCCCCAATTTTTTTATCCGATTTCAAAATTTAAAATAGGTTATTTGTCAATAAAAAACCCCCCCTTAAAAAAAAATTAAAAATATTCCCCCAAAAGAAAATTTTAATTTAATTTTTTTTTAATAAAAATGGCTTAAAAACCGCAAATTTCCAAGTGGTTAGCCCTTGGTTTTAATTTTTTTAAGAAAAAAAAATAAAATTTTCCCAATTTCCCTTTTTAAAACCTCGGGAAATCCCCTTCTATAGTTTTGACGTTTTTATTTGACAAAGAACCCCCTTTATTTTTTTTTTAAAAAATTTAAAATTTAACAAAAACCCCCCCAAAAGCGGGGGGTTTTTTTTTGGTTTTTTAAAAAAATGAATTTTACTTTAAAAATTTTCCCCGTTTCCTTTTAAAATTAGGTTTTTTGCAAGGAAGCCCCTTTTGTTCTTTAAAAAATAAAAAACCCGCAACCCCAAAACCAAAAAATTTTAAAAATTAAACCTTTTTTTTTTTTTTTTTTTTTTTTTTTTGGGTTTTTTTTTTTGTTTTTTTTTTTTGGGGGTTTTTTGGGGTAAATTTTTTTTTAATGAAAAATTAAAATCCCAACGTTGGGGCATTCTATCAGGGGGCAAAAGTACTCTATAGTAGAGGGTGTTTTTTGGGACAAAGACGTTCCCGGTTTTGTTTTTTTGTTTTAAAAACAAAACCCCAACCAATAGCCGTTCCCATTTCTTAACCTACTTTTAATGAAAATTTCTATCCGTTTTCAAAATTAAATAGGTTTTTTTTGTAAATCTAAAAACCCCCCTTTTTAAATTTTCCCTACAAAAAAAATTTAAAAAATATTGAGTGGGCCCCAAAAATGCAAATTTGGGAAAAGGGGGTTTAGCCTTTGTTTTTTTTTTAAAGGGAAAAAATGAAATGCACGTTTGGGGGAAATTTCTTTTCACGGGCTTAAGTACTCTTAGTAGACGTGTTGATTAAACAGAGAAATTTTTCCCCCGGTTTTTTTTTTAAATTTTAATAAAAAACCCCCCCCAATATTCCATTTTTTCGCATTCGATTAACCTACTGTAAATGCCCAAATTTCTATCCGTTTTCCAATAAATGGTTTTATTTGTCAAGGGAAAAACCCCCTTTTTAAATATTCTACAAAAAATAAATTTCGATTTCGGACTCAAAATCGAAAAATTTTGAAAAGGGGGTTAGCCTTTGTAAATTTTTTTAAATAAAAAATTTAATGCACTTTGGGGGGAAATTTCCCCTATCACTGGCATGGGACTCTTGATAGCCGTTTTTGTTTGACAAAGAAATTTCCCGGGTTTTTTGTTTTTTAAATTTAATAAAAAAACCCAAAAACCCAAAAACCCTAGTTCCCATTCGATTAACCTACTGTTATTGACTAAAATTTCTATCCGTTTTCACAATGAATGGGTTATTTGCCCAATAAAAAAACCCCCCCTTTTTAAAAATTCTACAAAAAATAAAATATCAGTGGGAAACCCAAACAACAAAATTTGGGAAAAGGGGTTAGCCTTTGGGTTTTTTTTTTTAATTTTAAAAAATAAATTTGGCCAACTTTTGGGGGCAAATTCTTAACCCCCACTTGGCTAAAAAAAGTACTTTATAGATAAAACGTTTTTTTGATTGCCCAAGGAAAAAGCCCCCAAAGGTTTTTAATTTTTTAATTTTTAAATAAAAAAAACCCCTTTCAATCAATTTAGCCCCTTTCCCCTTCGTTTAAACCTACTGGGGAAATGACCCCAATTTTCCCTTATCCAATTTCCCCAAGGGAAAAAAGGTTATTTTTTAAATGGGGGGAACCCCCTTTTAAATTAATTTCTCCAAGAAAAAAATAAATTATCGAGTGGGAAACCCAAAAAAGCCAAATTTTGAAAAGGGGTTTGTAAATTTTTTAATGAAAAAATAAATTTGCACTTTGGGGGGCAATTCTTTTAAATTTTGGCTATAAAGATCTCTAAGATAGACGTGTTGTTTGGGGACAAGACATTTTCCCGCGGTTTTGTTTTTTAAAAATTTAATAAAAAAACCCCAAACCCAAAATTTATTATTCCCATTTGTTAAAACAAATGAAAATGACTCAATTTCATCCGATTTCACAAATAAAAGGGGGGTTATTTGTCAGGGAAAAAAACCCCCTTGAATTCTATTCCTTTACCGGGAAAATTTTTATCATGGCCCAAAATCAAATTTTGAAAAGGGGGTTGTTGGGGGCCCTTTTTTAAGGGGAAAAAAAAAATGGGGGGGGCCCTCTTTGACTATAAGTTTTAAAAGGGGGTTGCGGGGTTGAATTGGGGAAAAAAGACAGTTTCCCGGGTTTTTTGTTTTTTTAAATTTTAATTTAAACAAAACCCCAACCCAATTCCAGGTTCCCCATTCGTTTTCCTAGGAAATTGGCTAATTTCTTCCTTTTAAAGGGGAATGGGGGGGTTTAAATTTTCAGGGAAAACCCCCTTTAAAATACGAAATAAAATTTAAAATCGAGTCGGCCCCAAAACCCCAAATTTTAAAAAGGGGTGGGGGTGGGGGTTGGGTGGGGGGGGTGGGTTTTAGGGGGGGGGGGGTTGGGAAATTTTTTTTTAAAAAAAAAATGAGAAAAAAGGGGGGAATTTTTTTTTTTGGGGCAATTTCTATCCTGGCTTTTAAGTACCAAAATGGGGTTTTTAAGACGGGGTTGATTGAAAAGGGCATTTCCCCCGTTTTAACTTTTTAAATTAAAAAACAACCCCCCAATAAATAGTCCATTTCCCATTCGTTTTAACCCCCTGTAAATGCCCTCAATTTCTATCCGTTTTCACAAAAAAATAGGTTATTTGTCATGGAAAAACCCCCCTTATTAATTTTAAAAGGGAAAAATAAAAATTTCCCGGGTCGACCCAAAACCCGGCCAAATTTGCGGGGGTTTTAAACCTTTGTGAATTTTTTTAAAGGGAAAAAATAAATCCCGGGGGTTTGGGGCAATTCTATCACTGGCTAAAAGGGTACCCCTATAGTTTAGACGTGTTGATTAAAAAGACATTTCCCCCGGTTTTTTTTCTTTATTTAATAAAAAAAAACCCAAACCCAAATGCCCCGTTTCCATTCGTTTAAAACCTACTGTAAATGACTAAATTTCTATCCGATTTCCCCATGAATGGGTTTTTGGGTAAATGGAAAACCCCCTTTTTAAAATATTCTACAAGAAAATAAAAATACATTTCCGGACCCAATATGGGGCCCAAATTTGAAAAGGGGGTTAGCCTTTGTAAATTTTTTTAAAAGGGAAAAAAAAAAATTTGCACGTTGGGGCAATTCTATCACTGGCAAATAAGTTCTCTATAGATGGATGTTTTTGTTTTACAATAAAAAGTTCCCGGTTTTTTTTTTCCTTTAAATTTTAAAAAAAAAACCCCAACCATGGCCATTTTCCCTTTCCCCTTAACCTACTGAAAATTTATTTAAATTTTTCATCCGATTTCACAATTGTTTGGGTTTTTGTAAATCTGAAAAACCCCCTTATTAATTTTTTAAACGGAAAATAAAAATATCGAGTCGAACCCTAAATCGAAAAATTTTAAAGGGGGGTTTTACCCCTTTGGGTGAATTTTTTATGAAAAAATGAAATGAAACCTTTTGGGGAAAATTCTACCCCTTTGCTAAAAAGTACTCTATAGGTAGCCGTTTTGATTGAAGAGCTTTCCCCGGGTTTTGTTTTTTTAAATTTAATAAAACCCCCCCCCCAATCAAAAGCCTAGTTCCCATTCGATTAACCTACTGTATTGACTTAATTTCTATCCATTTCAAAATTTAATGGGTTATTTGTAATGGAAGAACCCCAAATTTAAACTTTCCCTAAAAAAATTTTTGGAAAAGGGGGTTAGCCTTTGTAAATTTTTTTTTAATAAAAAAATGAAATGCCGTTGGGGCAATTCTTCCCGGGCTATAAGTACCTTTTAGAAAACTTTTTGATTGAAAAATCTTCCCCCGGTTTTGTTTTTTTAATTTCATAAAAAAACCCCAAACCCAAATTTATTCCAGTTCGCTTTTCTTCCTACGGTAATGACTAAAATTTCTATCCGTTCACAATGAATATTTTTATTTGTTTAATTGAAGAACCCCTTATTAATTTTTCAAACCAAAAAATTTTGAAAAGGGGGTTTTGCCTTTTTTTTTTTTTTAAAAGGGAAAAAAAATGAAATGCACGTTGGGGCAATTTTTATCACGGGGGCTATAAGTCCTCTATAGATAGACGAAATTGATTGACAAAGAAATTTCCCCCCTTTTTTGTTCTTTAAATTTTAAAAACAAATCCCCAAAAAAAAGCCTAGTTCCCTTTTCGTTTAACCTCCTGTAATTGACTAAATTTCTATCCATTTCACAATAAATGGGTTTTTTGTAAATAAAAGAACCCCCCCATTAATATTCTCCCAAGAAAATATAAATATCGAGTCGGCCCCAAAATCGAAAAATTTGCAAAGGGGTTACCCTTTTTGTAAATTTTTTTAATGAAAAAAATAAAATTGCACTTTTGGGGGAAATTTCTATCACTGGCTTATAAGTCTCTAAAATAGACGTGTTATTGAAAAAGGAAACAGTTCCCGGGGTTTTAAATTTTTTTAATTTAAAGTAAAAAAAACCCCAATAAATAGTCCATTCCCTTCGATTAACCTACGGGTAAATGACTCAATTTCTACCCCAAAAATTTCCCAATGAAAAAAGGTTTTATTTTTCAAGGAAAAACCCCCCTCATTACTATTCTACAAGAAAAATTAATTATGGGAGTCGGCCCCAAAAAAACCGGGAAAATTTAAAAGGGGGTTAGCCTTTGTGAATTTTTTAATAAAAAAATAAAAGGGCACGTTGGGGCAACCTATAAATGGCTAAAGTACTCTTAGATAGACGTGTTTGATTGAACAAGACATTTTCCCTTTTTTTTGTTTTTTTAATTTTTAAAAACAAAACCCCCAAACCCAAAAAAAGCCTATTTCCCATTCGTTTAACCAAACGGGTTAATTGCTAAATTTTCTATCCGATTTAAAATTGAATAGGTTTTTTGTAAATGGAAAAACCCCCCTTATTAATTTTTTCTACAAAAAAATAAAATATCGATGGGCCCCAAAAATTTGGGACTTTTTTGCAAAGGGGTTTCCCCTTTTTGGAATTTTTTAAAATAAAAAATTAAAAAGGGCACGTTGGGGCAATTCTATCCCCTGGCTATAGTACTCTTTTGGGATGGGGAGGGTGTTTTGACAAAGCGCCCCCGGGTTTTGTTTTTTAAATTTTTAATAAAAAAACCCAAACCAATAGTCCTTTTTCCCCATTTCTTTAAACCCTTTACTTAAATGACAATTTCAAATCCGTTTCAAAATTAATGGTTATTTGTCAATCTAAGAACCCCTTTTTAAAATTTTCCCTAACGAAAAAATATAAATATCGAGTCGGACCCTTAATCGACAATTTGGTTACCTTTGTGAATTTTTTTAATAAAAAAAGGGAAATCACTTTGGGGGGAAATTTCTAATCACTGGCTAAAAAGTACTCTTTTAGGTAGACGTTTTTGATTGACAGATACATTTTTCCCCCGTTTTTTTTCTTTAATTTAAAAACAAACCCCTTTCCAAAAACCCTATTTTTCCCCCTTTCTTTTTTTTAAAAGTTTACTGTCTTATTTAAATTTTTATCCGTTTTCCCAAAATGAAAGGTTTTTTTGGGTAAATGGAAGAACCCCCAAATTTAAAACATTCAAACAAGAAATTTGGGAAAAGGGGGTTAGACTTTGTAAATTTTTTAATAAAAAAAATGAAATGCCTTTGGGGCAATTCAAAATCAAAAGGCTTAAGTACTCTTTAGAAGCGTTTTGGGATTGACAAAAAAACATTTTCCCGGTTTTGTTTTTTAAATAAAATTTAACAAACCCCAACCAATATTCCAGTTCGCATTCGTTAAAACCCCTCTGAAAATCCCCTAAATTTCTATCCATTTAAACAATAAATAGGGTTATTTGCCCAATGGAAAAACCCCCTTTTAATATTCACAAGAAATAAAAATTTTCAGTCGGACTAAAAATTTCGAAAAAATTTGAAAAGGGTGAGCCTTTGGGGAAATTTTTTTAATAAAAAAATGAAATGCCGTTGGGGCAAATTCTACCCACTGGCTAAATTCTATAGTTTAGACGTTTTTTATTGAAAAAGGGAAAGCCCCCCGGTTTTTGTTTTTTTAAAATTTAAAAACAAATCCCCAAACCAAAAAGCCTGTTTCCCTTTCGATTAACCTACTGTTATTGATTTAAAATTTTCTATCCGATTTTCAAAATGAATAGGTTTTTTTCAAAAAAAACCCCCCCTATTAATATTTTTAAAAGAAAATTATAAATATGGGAGTCGGACCCAAAATGGGGAAAAAATTTTTGGAAAAGGGGGTTTTAGCCTTTGTAATTTTTTTTAAAAAAAAAAAATTTAAAATTCACTTTTGGGGCAATTCTATCACTGGCTAAAGTACTGTATGATGATTTGTTGTTTGACAAGGACAGTTCCCGGTTTAATTTTTTTAATTAAGTAAAAAAAACTTCAATCAAAAAGCCCCTTTTTCCCATTTGATTAACCTACTGTAAATGCCCTCAATTTCTACCCGGGATTTCAAAATGATGGGTTTTTGGTCAAGGGGAAAACCCCCTTATTTAATTTTTCTACAAGAAAATATAATTATCGGGGTGGGCCCCAAAAAATCGAAAAATTTGCAAAGGGGTAACCCTTTTGTAAATTTTTTTTTAATGAAAAACTGAAATGCACTTTTGGGGAAATTTTCTATCATTTCTAAAAATTTCTCTATGGGATGGGACGTTTTGTTTGGGACAAAGAAAATTTCCCCCCGGGTTTTTGTTTTTTAAAATTTAATAAAAAAAACCCCAACCCCAATATCATTTCCCCCTTTGGGTTAAACTACGTAAATGACTAAATTTCAAATCCGTTTTCCCAAAAAGGAATAGGTTATTTGTAAAGGGAAAAGAACCCCCTTATTAATTTCTACAAGAAAAATAAATTCGATGGACCAAAAATCGACAAAATTTGAAAAGGGGTTACCTTTTTTTAATTTTTTAATAAAAAAATTGAAATGCACTTTGGGGGAAATTCTATAAAACTGGCTAAAAGGGTTCTATAAAAGATAGCGTGTTGATTGAAAAAAGGAAAATTTTCGGGGTTTTTTGTTCTTTAATTTAAAATAAAAAAACCCCCAACAAATAGCCCCATTTTCCCATTGGGTTTTAAAACCTACTGTAAATGACTCAATTTTTTCCCCGTTTTCAAAATGAATAGGTTTTTTTGTAAATTGGAAAAACCCCATTATTAATTTCCCTACAAAAAAATTTTAAATATCGAGTCGGATCCAAAATCGACAAATTTGAAAAGGGGGGGGGGGTTGGTTGTGAATTTTTTAAAATTGAAAAAATGAAATGCCCCTTTGGGGGAAATTCTATCACGGGCTATAAGTACTTTATAGATAGAGGGTTTTGGGTTTGGGAAAAGGGAAATTTTCCCGGGGTTTAAAAAATTTTTAATTAAATAAAAAGCCCAATCAATGTCCAGTTCCCTTTCCCCGTTTAACCTATTTTAAAATGTCTAAATTTTACCCGGGATTTAAACAGGAATGGGTTATTTGTAAATGGAAAAACCCCCCTTTTTTAAAATTCAAACAAGAAAATATAAATTTCAGTAAAAACCCAAAATCGAAAAATTTGCAAGGGGGTTAAACCTTTGTGAATTTTTTAATGAAAAAATGAAATGCACTTTGGGGCAATTCTATACTGGCTATAAGTACTCTAAAGATAGACGTGTTGATTGACAAAGCATTTCCCCGGGGTTTTTGTTTTTTAAATTTTAATAAAAAAAACCCCAAACCAATATTCCAGTTCCCATTCTTTAAACCTACTGAAAATTACTCTTTCTATCCGATTTCCCCATGAATAGGTTATTTGTCAAGGGAAAGAACCCCCTTTTAATATTCTACAAAAAAATAGAAAAAATCGAGTGGGCCCCAAATGAAAATTTTTTTGAAAAAGGGGGTTAGCCTTTGTGTTTTTTTAATAAAAAAAATAAAATGCACTTTGGGGGGCAATTCTATCACGGGCATAAGTTCTTATGGGGATAGACGTGTTGATTTAAAATGACAGTTCCCGGGTTTTTGTTTTTTTTAATTTAAAAAAAAAACCCCAACCAATAGTCCAGTTTCCCTTTCCTTTAAACCTACTGAAAATGACTTAATTTTCTATCCGTTTTTCAAAATTAATGGTTTTTTTTGTAAATCTAAGAAACCCCCTTTTTAATATTCAAACAAAAAATATAAATATCGGGGTGGGAAACCCAAAATCGAAAAATTTTAAAAAGGGGGTTTTAACGGGGATTCAACTGGCTCAAGGTCTGGGGGATTCACCGGGGCCCCAAGGTCCCGGGGGATTCCCCCGTCTAAAGGGTCAGGGGGGATTAAACCTGGCCAAGGTAAAGGGGGAATTCCCTGGTTAAAGGGTTTCACGGGGAGTTCACCCGTCTAAAGGGGCAGGGGGGATTCACCTGGCTCAAGGTAAACGGGGGATTAAACCGTCTCAAGGTCAGGGGGGCTTCCCCCGGGCTAAAAAATAAAGGGGGAATTACCCGTCTCAAGGTCCTGGGGATTAAACCCCCCCTCTAAAGGTCAGGGGGGTTCCCCGCCCTCAAGGTCACGGGGGATTCCCTGGCTCAAGGTAAAGGGGGATTCAACAGGCTCAAGGTCAGGGGGGATTCACCGGGTTTTCAAGGTCACGGGGGATTCACCGGGTTTAAAAGGCCCGGGGGGGTTTTCCCCCCGCCCCTAAAGGGTCAGGGGGGTTTCCCAACCCGCCCTAAAGGTTTCACTGGGGATTCACCTGGCTCAAAGTCACGGGGGATGTCAACTGGCTCAAGGTCACGGGGGTTCAACTGGCTAAAGGGTCACGGGGGATTCACCCGTCTCAGGTCGGGGGGGATTCAACGGCTCAAGTCAGGGGGGACCCCTTTGTTAAAAGGTCAGGGGGGGATTCACCCGTCTAAAGGTAGGGGGGTTCCCTGGCTAAAAGGTCCGGGGGTTTCAACTCCCCTCATGGTCCCGGGGGATTCACCTGTTAAATCGGGGGGGATTCACCCTCTCAAGGTCACGGGGGTTCACCTGGTTAAAGGTTCACGGGGGTTTCCCCCGTCTAAAGGTAGGGGGTTTCACCTGGTAAAGGTCACGGGGTTTAAAACCCGTCTCAAGGCCCGGGGGGATTCCCCTGGCTCAAGGTCAGGGGGATTCAACTGGCTCAAGGCCGGGGGGATTCCCCTGGTTCAAGGTCACGGGGGATTCACCCTCTAAAAGGTCAGGGGGGTTTTCCCTGGCTCAAGGTCAGGGGGGGTTTTAAAAGGGCCCAAGGTCACGGGGGTTTCACCCGTATCAAGGTAACGGGGTTTTTCACCTGGCTCAAGGCCCGGGGGATTAAACGGCTCAGGTCCGGGGGATTCACCTGGTTAAAGGGTCAGGGGGATTCCCCCGGGCTCAAAATCAAGGGGAATTCCCCTTTAAAGGGTCACTGGGGATTCACCCGTCTCAGGCCCCCGGGGGATTCCCCCTTCCGGGTCAGGGGGGATTTACAGTCTAAGTCACGGGGATACCCCCGAAACAAGGTCATGGGGGATTCATCCGCTCAAGTCACGGGGGTTTTCAGCCGTCTAAAGGCCCGGGGGGATTCCCCCTGGCCAAGGTCACGGGGGATTCACCCGCTCAAGGTCAGGGGGAAATAAACCGGGCTCAAGGTCCCCGAGTTTTACCTGGCACAAGATCGCTGGTCAGAGGGGATTTACATGTCTCAAGGTTACGGGGATACCCCCGTATCAAGGTCATGGGGAATTATCCGCTAAAGGGTACGGGGATTTACCTGGCTCAAGGTCAGGGGGGATTCCCTGTCTTAAGGTCAGGGAATTCCTTTGACACCCGGGCAGCTCCCTATGTGCGGTGTGGGGGGTAAGATTCATTTTTGGGCGTCCGGCACCCTTTTCTGTGTGCGTGGTGTGGGGTAAGGAAATTTTCAACGTCCGGCAGCCCCCTGTGTGCGTGTGTGTGGGTAAGAGTAACTTTTAACGTCGGCACCCCCTGTGTGCGTGTGTGTGATGAAAGAGTCCTTTTGGGCATCCGGCAGCCCCCGTGTGCGGCGGGGGGGTAAGAGTCATTTTTTGGGGTCCGGCACCCCTGTGTCGTGTGTGTGTGGGTAAGAGCCCTTTTTTGGCGTCCAGGGGCCCCCCCCTGTGTGCCATGACCTTGAGAGGGGTAATCCCCCCCGTGACCTTGAGAGGGGTGAATCCCCGTGCCCTTGAGCCATTAAATCCCCCTGACCTTAGAGGGGTCAATCCCCCGTGACCTTGAGACTGGTAACCCACAGTAATCTTGGGGCCAGGAAAACCTGGTGACCTTAACCGGTAATTTCCCCGTGACCTTGAACGGGTGAATCCCCTGACCTTGAGCCAGGTTAACCCTCCATGACCTAGAAAAGGGAATCCCCCATGACCTTGAGACGGGTGAATCCCCCTGACCTTAAACCAGGAAAAACCCCCCGTGGACCTTGAGCCAGGTAATCCCCCCGGCCTTTGAGACTGGTGAATCCACAGTGATCTTGTGCCAGGTTAATCTCTGGTGACCTTTAGCCAGGTAAATTACCCGTGACCTTGAGAGGGGTGAATTTCCCCGTGACCTTGAGCCAGGTAAATGCTCCATGACCTTGAGCAAGGCGAATCCCCCGTGACCTTGAGCCAGGTGAATCCCCCATGACCTTGATGTGAAGGGTTCTTATGTGTAGGATGATTGAGGATTAAAGACGAGGCAACATTACAAAGCAAGGTGTGTTTATTGACTGGTCTGTCCTAGGCTTGCCAAATGCAGGGCCTCTCTCTACAACTCCAGGCGGAAAGGACACCTTACAAGGCGGTGCCTTTATAATGTACACACAATGCACAGGCGGTGTACATATGACATCTGTCAAAATCTCCCTTTTTCACCAGAAAAACAGTAGTTTAATATTGCCTAATTATTATATTTCTTAAATGTTATTATTCATTAACAAAACAACAAAAAGTTATACAAAACATAGTTATTATAATTTTTAAATTAAACAAACAACTAAAATTAAATTAATGCTCAAACTTCTTGGGCTTTCTGATCTCTCTACCAGCTCGGGGTAACATAGCCTTTATTACAGTAGTACTAGTAGTATTAGGGATTGTAGTAGTGGCTCTATTAGTGCTATCTTGGGGAGAAGTAGATGGTTTAAACTGTTTCACCTTCTTCCTCATCCCTAATTATTAAAGGCTCATGTAGTGACTTTCTCAAATGGGACGAGTTACGTCTTACCACATTACCTTTATTATTTATCACATTGTATGACCTCGGTTGATTCATGTTTTTCAATTACCTTTCCTGCTTCCCACTGTTTGTTATTAACATTTCTAATTACTATGTTGTCACCTGGCTGAAAATCAGGTCTATTGATAGCGGACTTATCATAAAAAAAATTTTTTTGACAATTTTTTTACTTATTAGCACAGGTTTGACATTATGAGTTTGTGGGAACCAATAAAGATTTAACAATAGGTAATTTAGTTCGGGTCATTCTTGACATTAATATCTGAGTAGGAAAAACATTCATTCCTGAAACAGGTAAGTTTCGATACTCTAAAGAGCAGTGTACAAGTCAGTGTTGTCATGATCGGTCTTTTTGAGGATTGACTTTGCTATCCCACAGCGTTTTCCGCAAGTCCGTTTAAACTTCGGGTATAAGGGGCTTGACGTCACGATTTCAAAACACCCAATTTCTTGCAACCTCTCTACACTTATAACTATTGAATGGCATATTATCACAAATTAGTTTTGATGGGATGCCATGTACACTGAAATTTTCTTCAATTTTCTAATTATTTCACTTGATTTTTTTATTTTTAATTTTGAACTATATCCAACCACTTGGAAAAGTAATCCATTAAAGCAAAATAACTTTTCCCCTTTGTAATAAAATATGTCTACAGCTATATTTTCGAACGGTAGATTGGGAACTTATGAGGTATGAGCTTTTCTTTAATATTTGCTCTTTTAAATGTTTCACATACTTTACATTTTTCTATGTAGTTATCTCATAAATGCTAAGAGTAGGCCAATAGAACAGTTGTTTTAAACCCTACTTTTGGTTTTCTAAATGCCAAAATGAGGTTGATGTGCTTTTTTTCATCATTTCAAACCCTTAAACATGTAGGTACAACTTTTTATTGTTCTTTAAATAGCATTCCGTTATGAAAGTGAACATCATCTTTGTTTCCCAGTATAATTTAACATTTTCGCTAACTTCTAGCTTTGAATTAGGCCATCCACTAAATAAATACTGGATATGTCATTTAAAACTAGCATCATTTTCTGTTGCTTCTTGAAACTGAGCTACCCTCGTTTCACTCATAGCTACTTCCGTGCTAGACTATGAACCATGTCACAAAAGTAATCATCTTTAGTTTCATTTTCATTTATAGGCAAATAAAACGAGATAATAGATCGGCAATATCATCTTTTTACCTGGTAGATACTCAACATTCAACTTATATTTAAGCAATCTAAGTTTTTAATTTTTGCAACCGGGAGTTTATCTTATGTACGTCTTTGGTAATGATCGACACAATAGGTTTATGGTCGGTCTGCACTGTACTTTTTTAACCATACACGAATTGATAAAACTTTCAAAGGCAAAGCATATCGCAATGAATTCCTTTTCTATTTGAGGAAAAACGTTTTTGAGCATCTGTTAAATTTTTTAGATACAAATGACACTGGTTGACAATTTTGTAGAAGACAAGCTCCTAGCCCATTTTGTGAGGCATCAGCTTTATTACTATTGGCAGTTTAGAATCAACACCTTAACTTTGGGTGCTTTTGACAATTTATCCTTTAGCACATTGAATGCTTTCGAATGTTCAGGACCCCATAGCCACAAAACATTCTTTTTAGTGAGATTTCTAAGTGGACTACTTATCTCAGATACGTTTGGTATGAACCTAGACAAATAGTTAAGCATTCCTAAGAATTTTAATAGTTCTTGCTTGCTTTTTGGGCCCTCACTTAGTTTCAAAATTGGGTTTCAACTTGCAAGGATCGGGTTTTACTCCATGTTCTTTAAAATATGAACCCTACATACTTAACTTCTTTGACTTTATCCCTGTAGTTTTTCACGGTTAAACTTAACGTTATTTTTTTCTAGCCCTTTCTGTTACCTTTTTCATGATTAATCATGTTCTTTTCCTCATTACTGGCTCCAATGATAAAATCATCAAAATACACATGAACATTATCTATATCACCAAATATTTTTGTGTTAAGTCTTTGAAAAACTTCCGGGAAAGTCGACAAACCAAATGGAAGCCTAGGAATTTATATTTACCTAGGGGCTTATGAATGTATCAGAACTATTAGAAGTTTTTGAATGTAGTCAAGTCAGAACTATTAGAAGTTAACTTTACGTGGTGAAAACCATTTTTTCATGGCAAAGACAGTGAAAATTTTCTTACCCTGAGTTTTGCACCAACTCATCGACAGTCGGTATTTGAAATTTTCTTCCTTGACATTTTGATTTAAATGTTTAGGATCAAGGCAAATTCTCAATGACTTATCGGCTTTTCCACTATTACAAAGGTTTTTAACCCAATCAGTTGGGTATTCAAACCCGTTGAAAGATGTTGTTCTTTTCAAGATCATCCAATGTTTCCTTAAGTTTAACTTTTATTACTTCCGGCACTCTACGACATGAATTTATTACTGGGATAGCATTATCTTTCAATACTATCTCATACTCATCAGGCTGTTCTCCAATTCCTGTGAATATATCAGAGTTATTGTTCAAGAAACTGTCTTTGGTTTCAAACTGTTTTAAACTTGAATGCATGCAATTTCAAATACTCTGAGTAGGCCTATGATATGTAGCTTTAACAGAATCTATCTACAAACTAAACCTAATTTATCACATGCATTTACTCCTAGTATGGCATACTGGCAGTATTCATAATAATGATTTTTATAGGCCATATTTCCTTCGGGACTATACCAATTTAGGATCACATACCCTTCAGGGTTTTAATTTACAGCTACTATGTAACAATTGTTAAACCTGCTGGTTGAATTTTAGGTACATTTTTACCAAAATCAATTGAGTTAAATACATTTAGTGGGAGAACATTACAATCAGCTCCGGTATCAAGTTTAAATTCAATGTTCTTACCCTGTATTATTAGAAGTTCTTTCCACGTAGGCCTAGGTCTCGGCTTAGGATCCCCATTCATATTAAATGAATCAATGTACATATTGCCATCACATTGTAGCTCACCTACTTTCATTGGTTGGTCCACCTTCTTTGACTTGAATCGTCCAATTATGATCCTATCCCGCGTCAACGATTCTTCTTCTAATGCAAAGTTACAGGACTTGGCTAGCTTCTTTAAATCATTCAGAAAGGAATCAAATGGCTAATTTTCTTGTTGAACACCCTAGTAAAAATTTAATCGTTCTATTACTCATTAACCCTGGGTTTAGGTAGTCTTCAAGGCTTTAATCTTCATCCAACTTAACTGTTTTGATATTAATTCCAAAGTTGTTGAAAACTTCCATTTCCTCGTGCCAATGCTATTGAGACCATGGCAACTTTTATTTTTTCAGGCTTCATTGCCGACGCCGTTAAATATAGCAATCTTTGCTTAAAAGCTTTTTAAATTGTTTATTGCGTTTTCTGTTAGGTCTAACCAATCGGCGGTCTGAACGATTCATTTTAACATCAGCCTCGTGTCCCCTTTTGAGGTTAATTTTGAGGTTTTTTCACGAATGACACGAATTATTAAGTTTTCTTTTCAAACATTTACTTACTTCCATGGCTGATGCTCAACACTTTTGACCCATGTAAAGGGTTTCTTATTGTAGGATGATGAGGATTTTAAAGACGAGGCAACATTACAAGCAAGGTCTGGTTATTGACTGGTCTGTCCTAGGCCTTGCCAAATGCACGGCCTCTCTCTACAACTCCAGGCGGAAGGACACCTTACAAGGCGGTGCCTTTATAATGTACACACAATGCACAGGCGGTGTACATATGACATCTGTCACACTTGAGATGGCTGAATCCCCCGTGACCTTGAGCCAGGTCAATCTCCCGTGACCTTGAGACGGGTGAATCCACAGTGATCTTGTGCCAGGTAAATCTCTGGTGACCTTGAGCCAGGTAAATTACCCGTGACCTTGAGACGGGTGAATCCCCTGTGACCTTGAGCCAGGTTAATCCTCCATGACCTTGAGCAAAGGCGAATCCCCCGTGGGCCTTTGAGACGGGTGAATCCCCCATGATCTTGATACGGGTGTATCCCCGTGACCTTGAGAAGGGAAATCCCTCTGACCTGGAACGGGTAATCCCCCGTGACCTTGAGACGGGGGAATTCCCGTGACCTTGAGACGGGGGATTCCCCTTGATTTTGACCCGGTGAATCCCCGTGACCCTTTAGACGGGTGAATCCCCCGTGAACATTAGAATTTGTGAATCCCTCGTGACCTTGATACAGGTGAATCCCCTGTGCCCTTGAGCCAGGTAAATCCCCCGTGACCTTAAAACGGGTGAATCCCTTGTGAACTTGAGCTAGGTAAATCTCCCGTGACCTTGAAGCCAGGTTTTATCCCCGTGACCTTGATACTGGTGATCTCCCGTGACCTTGTGACCGCAACTCGCCCCCCCACACCGCACAACAGGGGCTGCCGGACGCTAAAGTGAATCTTCCCCCCACACACACCACACAGGGGCTGCCGGACGCCAAAAGTGACTCTTACCGCACACACACACGCACGCGTGGGCTGCCAGACGCCAAAAGTGCTCTTCCCCCCAACACACACACCGCCCACCTGGAGCTGGCTGGACGCCAAAAGTGACTCTTACCCCACACACGCACACAGTGCTGCCGGACTTTAATAGGTGAATCTACAACCCACACAAGCACACAGGGGGCTGCGGACGCCAAAAGTAATCTACACCCACACACACGCAAACAGGAGCTGACTGCAGACTCAACACAGTGATCACGTTCCCCAACAACACGCAACAGGGTGCGGCCGGACGCTAAGTGACTCGGCCCCCCACCACGCCACAGGGAGCTGCGCTGGACGCCCAAAGGTGACTCTTACCACACACCACACGCACACAGGGGGCTGCCGGACGTTAAAAGTTTACTCTTACCCCACACCACGCACACAGGGAGCTGCCTGACGTAAAAGTTACTCTTACCCCACCACAGACAACGCCACAGGGGCTGCCGTACTTTACAGTTACTCTACCCTCACTCACGCACATAGGGGTGTGCAACGTTAAAAGTATCTTACACCCCCCACCCGACAGGGGGCTGCGGACGTTGAAAAGTTACTCTAACTTAAAAAAAAACTTTAATAACTACTCTTTCTTAACACTTAACCTATAAAATTAAGTAATCTAAATATATAAACCACTTTAAAACTCTTATAACTACTTAATAAAAAAATTTATAAACTCTTACAAAACAATTAAATAAACACTCTTACTTAAAAAAATAAAAAAAAAAATCTTAAATATTATACAGTAAATATAATTAAAGCTTGATTTACTTAACTTAAATGTATCATTATTAATTAAAAATTAAACGAAACGCCCACACCACATAACGCACACTAGGGGGCTGCCGGACGTTAGAAATTCTCTTACCCCACACACACGCACACAGAAGGCTGCCGGAACGGCAAAAGTGAATCTTACCCCCCACACAAGACGCCACATGGGAGCTGCGATGCAAAGGTGATTCCCCGTGACCTAGAGACAGTAAATCCCCCTGACTATGTTCCGGTAAATCCCCCGTGACCTGAGACGGTGAATTCCCCATGACCTTGAGACGGGTGAATCCCCGTGACCCCCCCAAAAAGATTGACTAGGTGAATTCCCCCGTGAGCCTGGAGACGGCTGATCCCCCGTACTTGAGTCGGATGAATCCCCATGAGCTTGATACGTGTATCCCGTGACCTTGAGACCATTTAATCTCCCTCATGACCTGGAGACGGGTGGATCCCCCGGGACCTTGAGACGGATTAATCCCCCAGTGACATTGAGTACGGTAATTTCCATTGATTTTGAGCTGGTCGAATCCCCCGTGGATCCTTGAACCCGGTGCCTCCCCCGTGACCTTGAGCCAGTTGAATCCCCCGGACCCTTGAGCCGGGTGAATCCCTTATGACCTTTAGAAACCGGGTGAAATCCCCGGAACCTTGACCAGGTGAATCCCCCGTGACCTTGTCCTAGTTGAATCCCCCGTGACCATTGCGCCATTGAATCTTCCCCGTGACCTTGAGACGGGTATCCCCCGTGACCTTGAGTCCCAGTTGACCCCCATGACCTTGAGACGGGTTATTCCCCTTGATTCTTGAGTCAGGTGAATCCTCCGTGACCTTGAGCTATTTGAATCCCCCGTGACCTTGAAACCCCAGGTGATCCCCCGTGCCTTGAACCAGGTGCCTCCCCGTACCTTGAGGCCGTTGAATCCCCCGTGACCTTGAGCACGGGTGAATCCCCCGTGACCTTGAGACGGTTGACTCCCAGTGAACCTTGAGACTGGTAATTCCCCCATGACCTTGAGACGGTGAATCCCCCGTGACCTTGACCTTTGCATCCCCCCGTGACCTTGAGCCGAGGTGATCCCCCATGACCTTGAGACGAGGTGAATCCCGCCGTGACCTTGAACCAGTGATCCCCCCGTGACCTTTGAGCCGTGAAATCCCCCATGACGCTGAGAACGGGTGATCCCTCGTGACCTTGAGCGCAGTATAATCCCCCGTGACCTTGGCCAGGTGCATCTCCCCCGTGACCTTTGAGACTGGTGATCCCCGTGACCTTGATCAGTTGAATCCACTCGCCTTGAAGACTGTGGTGTCCCCCGTGACTTTGAGCCGGGTGAATCCCCCGTGACCTTGAGTCCGGGTGAATCCCCGGACCTTGAGCCAGTGAATCCTCCGGTGGCCTGAGACGGGTGAATCCCACGTGACCTTGAGCATTGAATCCCCTTGACCTTAGAGACTGGTGATCCACAGTAATCTTGGCCAGGTAATCTCTGTGACCCCTTTAAACCAGGTAATTTACCGCGTGAACTTGAGACGGGTGATCTTCCGTACCTTGGTCCCGGTAAATGCTTCCAATGACCTTCAATCAAGCGAATCCCCCGTGACTTGGACGGGTGAATCACCGTGACCTTGAGCCAGTTGAATCCCCCTGACGCTTGACCAGTTGAATCCACAGAACTTGAGAGGGTGATCCCCGCGTGACCTTAAACCAGTGTGAATCCCCCGTGACCTTTAGCCAGTTGAATCCCCCGTTGATCCTTTGAGCAGGTGAACTCCCGTGACCTTGCGACCCGGTGCATCCCCCGTGACCTTGAGCAGTGAATCTACGTGACCTTTAGCAGGTGAATCCCCCTGACGCTTGGACGGCTGAATCCCCCGTGCGTGAGACGGATGAATCCACCATGGACCTTGATAGCGGGTTGAATCCCCGTGACCTTTATGCCAGGTCAATCCCCCGTGACCTTGCGACTGGTGCTCCACAGTGATCTTGGTGCCAGGTAAATCTCTGGTGCCCTTAAGCAGTAAATTACCCTGACCTTGAGACGGGTGAATCCCCGTGAACCTTGAGCGAATCCCCCGTGTGACCTTGAGCCAGGTGAATCCCCCATGACCTTGAGATGGGTGTATCCCCCGTGACCTTTTAGACATGGAAATCCCCTCTGACCTGGACACGGGTGAATCCCTCGTGACCTTGGAGACGGGGTGACATCCCGTGACCTTGAGACGGGTAATTCCCCTTGATTTTGAGCCGGGTGAATCCCCCGTGACCTTGAGAGGGTGGAATCCCCCTGACTTGAGCCGTTCATCCGCCATGAACCTGAGACTGGTGAATCCACAGTGATCTTGTGCCAGGTTAATCTCTGGTGACCTTTAGCCAGGTAAATTACCCGTGACCTTGAGAGGGGTGAATTTCCCCGTGACCTTGAGCCGTAATGCTCCATGACCTTGAGGCAAGGGCGAATCCCCCCGTGACCTTGAGCCAGGTGAATCCCCCATGACCTTGATGTGAAGGGTTCTTATGTGTAGGATGATTGAGGATTAAAGACGAGGCAACATTCAGCAGTTGGTTTATTGACTTTGGTCTGTCCTAGAGGCTATGCCAACTGCGCGGCCTCTCTCTACAACTCCAGGGCGGAGGACACCTTACAAGGCGGTTGCCTTTATAATGTACACACAATGCACAGGCGGTGGTACTAATGACAATTCTTGTCACATCTCCCTTTTTCAATTCACCAGAACACAGTAATTTTATATTATCACCTAATTATTATATTTCTTAATGTTATTATTCATTACAAAACAACAAAGTTATACAAACATAGCTATTAATATTATTAATTAACAAACAAATAATTAATTAATGCTCAAACTTCTTGGCTTTTCTGATCTCTCTAACCAGCTCGTGTAACATAGCCTTTTTACTAGTAGTACTAGTAGTATTTATTGATTGTATTAGTGCTCTATTAAAGGGGTGTGGGGGTGGGGGTCGTTTTTTTTATCTTGAGCAGAAGAAGTAGATGGTAACTGTTTCACTTCTTCCTCATCCCTAATTAATTAAAGGCTCATGTAGTGACTTCTCAAATGGGACGAGTTACGGTCTTACCAAATTAACTTTATTATTTTATCACATTGTATGACCTCGGTGGTTCATGATTTTCAATTACCTTCCTGCTTGCCCACTGTTTTGTTATTAACATTTTCTAATTCTATGTTTGTCCCTGGCTGAAAATCAGGGGTACCTAATTGATAGCGGACTTATCATAAGTAAATTTTTTGACCCCAATTTGTTTACTTATTAGCACTGTTTGACATTTTATGAGTTGTGGAACCAATAAAGGATTAACAT
>JAMZAV010011356.1:0-19849 GCA_024449915.1 Sweltsa coloradensis | reverse complement strand
TCCCCCCCTCCCCACAGATAGTTACTAATCATTAGAGATTCAATAAATTGTCTGCAACTTAAACGCAATATTGTAATCTGTCAAATTACCCCGTATTACTTGAAATAATAATCCAATGATTTATTATTTTTTTTATTTTCAATATGAATGAATTACAGTAAAACAATCATGTTCATTGCTGGTAGCAGGAGTAGAGCAAGGCCCCATAACAACATGTGCCTTACCACCTGTGTATATAAATACTAGGGAAACGCTAAAGTCTTGCCGCGTTGATGGATGAGCTTTTTTAAAGTTTTTAGTTTGCGTGGGATATCTTTACTTTTGCAAGTGCTTTATTTTTCTGCCGACGCATTGTAGGTGATTGTTGTCAAGTTTCTATTGTTTCTTGTTAATTTGTTATTAATATTTACGTAAAAATCTTACATTAAAAGCTATATTTTCTATGGATTCTGGCTAACTTTTTCAACATTTTCTTTCAAAAGGTACTACATCACCATAACCTTAATGTCCATGTATAATATGAACGTTGTAGCCCCACCCGTTTGGTCAGAATTGGCCCAAATGGCACGAAAATATCGCACAAAAAGTCAAAAAACGTATATTAAAAGCTTTATTTCTCTCGATTCTGGCTAACTTTTTCAACTTTTTCTTTCAGAAAGCAATACATTACCATAACCTTAATGTCCATGTGAAATATGAACGTTGTAGCCCCACCCGTTTGATCAGAATTGGCCCAAATGGCACGAAAATATCGCACTAAAAATCGAAAAAAAATCGTTAAAAGTACGATATTCATGAGAAATATTTCTTCGATTGTACCCAAAAATGTAGCAAGTCTAAGTTCAGAGAAAACGAAGGTCGTGTCAAATTTTCATCAGATCGCATATGCCGTTTTCCCGGTAGAGAGCAAACAGACGGAAAAACAAAAAAACAAAAAAAAAACACCCGAGCTCTAAATTTTTTTGGGGGTCGGTGAAATTGAAGTCTTCGCTTCGCTCATCCAATAATCTCAACTTTTGTCTAAACCTAAAGTAATGCTATTTACACGTAACATGTTATGTACAGATGTTTTAAGCTACTGAGGGTGGCGTGAATAAAAATGAATGACATAAGTATTATTAAATTTTGTCGGGAGGCTGTGTGGTGAGTGTGGTGCATGTGTGCGTGGGGGGAGTGAGTACGTGTGTGAGTGAGTGTGAGAGTGTGAGTGTGAGTGTGAGTGTGAGTGTGAGTGTGAGTGTGAGTGTGAGTGTGAGGTGGAGTGTGAGTGTAAGTGTGAGTGTGAATGTGAATGTGAGGTGAGTGTGAGTGTGAGGGGAGTGTGAGTGTGAGTGAATGTAGGTGATGTGTGTGTGAGTGTGAGTGTGAGTGTGTGTGAGTGCGAGTGCAGGGTGAGAGATGTTGCGTATGTCTGTGATGAGTGAATCGTGTTGTTATTTACTACGAGGCAATTGCGCGACAAAAGAATCCTCTCTTATGTTCTGTCCGCGCGAATACGTGGATACAAAGTGACTCCTTTGTCGTACCGGACAGATCTATACCCGAGCTGCACTCTGGTCAATGAAATCTAAATCCATGATGTTTTAGGAACATTTTTTTAAATATACATATCTATTTCTCTAAGAGAGTTATCAATCGACAGTATATTACACAATTCTAGCCGCTCAGAGCGTCCGCAGTCCTTCCTATTCGTTATGAATTTTGTTGCCCTGTTCTGTATTGATTCAAGCTTGTTTATGTTTACCTGTGTGGTCGGATGCCATGCAGGGCAACCGTACGTAATCACAGATTTGATCAAACTTATATACACAGTTCTTTTGACACTATAATATTACATAAACATAAAACATCAAATTAAACTATCAAACTTAAGATTTTAATTATTATTCTTGCAGTTACAGTTCCTCATCGTCCTCTTCGCCATCTGTTTCATAATCACTTGGTTCATCCATATCTCTCACAATTTTCACACCTTTCAATGTCAGCTGAACATGAACATATTTCAGTACACGCAAGTCCATTCATTACACACTTGCAGGGTGGTAAACATTTTGATTTACCACAAAAACACCGTACTATATTCAACAGTTCTTCAGGCCCGCAAGGGATGTCACACATTACTGGCTCCTACGATTTATCATCATCTATAGTTCATCCAAAGTTTGTTACTGGTGGTATAAGCGGGTTTGCAACATGCGATTACTGCCAAATCAATGCTATAGACCAGGAGCCAGATCCTGTGGATTTTTTTTTCGCTCACCCCACTTAACATCTCAAATCTGACTTGACCACGTGTTAGCGTTGAGTGACTAATCAACAGTGTTAGTATGCACCTTTTGAAACAGCCCCAGGTTGTATGTCACTTCAAATTGTGGTATACGTTTTTTTTTTAGAGGCCATTTGTTTTTGAATGTGCGATCATTGAACGCTTACTGTCTACTGTCTTTAAATTTACATAACTCGGGACTCGGTTAACCGATTTTATTTTTTAAAACACCAATTTGTAGGTAACTGTAATCTCTCCCTAATATTTACAATCAATTTTTAATAAACATATGATTTCATTGTTAAAAAGTGCAGGCACGGCAAAAATAGTGTAAATAATTTCACTAAAATGTGATTCAAGCATAGATTCGACACACTTTTTTGGTTGCTAGCAAGATGTTTTTATACTTGATAATGATTTTAAAAATATATTCATGAACTAAACTAATAAAAAGTATAGATTTTTTGGAGTTTTAGAAGATAAGCGTTGAAGGATGAGCATTTTTAGTGGATTGAGCGCTATTTAACTATGTTTTTAATCCAACTTCGTTTCGTCATTGTTAGCATAGAATTATAATTTGAAAGTAATTTCAACCAACTATACAAGCAAATGGTAAAATATAATGATACTAACAATGTGTTTGAAGATATTGTACATAAAAGTCAATTTTACATGATTTTCAGTTTCAAAAGTGGAGAAAGTGGAAAAGTGCGATTTTCACGTGATAAATTTATTTGGTTGCACTTAAATTCTTTGAAAGTCTAACATTTAGAGATTTTAAAGGTTCTCTGAAATTTCATCCAATTCGTAGCAGTCGTTTGTCCCGGAAGCGAAACAACGAACTCAAACGTGTACAAATCATAGACAAATATCTTAAAATTGATATTTGATGACACATCTTTATACTTGTTTTGCAATAAATGACCTGTCATGTTGTAATATTTATATATTGTTCTTAAAAGTGGTTTGACTATGATAGTATTGTGTGATTATCTAGCAAAATGTTCCATTGTTTGGCCAATTGGAACCGTTGTTCCAAGGATAGAGGCGGCTTTAAGCCTAACAATCGCTCAAATCGTGAAGAAAGCATACAAATTAGAAGAAAAAGATGGCCCCAAGTTGCGATCCTGTAACTTTCTTATGAATTGGATTAATTAAATTAATTAATAAATTAACCAAAACATACATTGAATTAAGAGACTACACTGTTGACATTGGTATCAAATAAAAGCCTATTTTACAAGAATAAATATTAAAAAAAAGTATTTTACAATTAATAATTAAATTACAATTACAATTTATTAAATAATTAATTACATTTTTATTTTTTTATGACTTTAGACCTACGTTTAATTATATATACCAAAAACTCTTATGATTGGCCTAAAATTTTCCCACTTAACTAACATCATGTCAATAAATTCAAAATGCTATGTCCCAAAGTGAAATTCTTGAAACTGATAGAATGAAGTTGAATACCAATTAATTATTCGAAGTTTGTAAATAACCAGAAGAAAGTTACGAAATGATATAAAGAAATTTACGAAACCATTGAAAATTTTCCGCTCTTTCACAAAACCTCAGACATAAGTTTTGAGCCCCGGGGCCATTCAAAGTGGGAAAAGATTTAATTGGATGAGCGTAGCGAGCGAAGCGAATATTCTATTTCACTACACTGGAGAAAAAAATCCGGAATGTTT
Organism: Sweltsa coloradensis; assembly: GCA_024449915.1. NCBI lineage: Eukaryota > Metazoa > Arthropoda > Insecta > Plecoptera > Chloroperlidae > Sweltsa > Sweltsa coloradensis. Next base: position 15,883 of record JAMZAV010011356.1, on the reverse strand, counting down.
TTTTTTTTTTATGCAGGTATTTGTGTCTGTTTGTTAACACGATTCCGGCTAAACCGATACTCCGATTGCGATGAAATTTTATGGACGTCTTCGAAATCTCTGAACTTAGAACTGCCACGTTTTTGAGCACAATCGGAAAATTATTTATCATGAAAATCGCAATTTTACGATTTTTTTCAATTTTTTTAAAATTTCTTCGACTTACAACACCTACATGCTTTGTCCGATTGTAATGATTTTTCACGGAACCTTAATTTCATGAATTGATATATTCAAGTGAAATTTGAGCGTTATCAAAAAACTATTTTTTACGAAAATCGCAATTTTACGACTTTTTTCGATTTTTAACATTTCTTCGGCTAATTACACCTACATGTTAAAAAAATCCGGAATGTTTTTTTTTTTTTCTGTATTTTTGTGTGTTTGATAACACGATTCCAGCTGACCCGATACTCCAATTTCAATGAAATTTTCTGGAGGCCTTCAAAATCTCTGGACTTAGAACTGCCACGTGTTTGAGCGCAATCGAAAGATTATTTCTCATAAAAATCGAAATTTTATGTTTTTTTTTTTTTTTCTTATTTTTTGTTTGTTTTTTTTGTGTGTTTGTTAACACGATTCCGGCTAAACCAATACTCCAATTGCGATGAAATTTTCTGGAGGTATTCGAAATCACTGAACTTAGAACTGCCACGTTTTTGAGTGCTATCTAAAAATTATTTCTCATTAAAATCGCAATTTTACGATTTTTTTCGATTTTTAAAAATTGTATTCGACTTATAACACCAACATGCTTTATTCGATTGTAATAATTTTTTTACAGAACCTTAATTTCATGAATTAATATTATTAATGTGAAATTTGGGCGCAATCGATAAATTATTTCTCGTGAAAATCGCAATTTCACGTTTTTCGTCTAAAAAAAAAAATACGCTCTTCCAACAACGCGCCTAAAAAAGCGTTGCGAAGCTTCCTAGTAAGAGAGTTACAGGATTGCAACTTGGGGCCATCTATTTATTCTATCTAATTTGTGTGCTTTCTTCACGATTTGAGCGATTGTTAGGCTTAAAGCCGCCTCTATCCTTGGAACAACGGTTCCAATTGGCCAAACAATGGAACATTTTGCTAGATAATCATACAATACTATCATAGTCAAACCACTTTTAAGAACAATATACTAGGAAAACGCCTAAGTCCCGCCGCGTTGTTGGATGAGCGTAATTGGTGCATTGAGATGCCATGTGTTATGCAGATTTTCTGTTGTTTCGTGAAAAATTTATTACTAAGTCGATTTTTTAAAATTAATTAAATTAAATAAAAAATTAACTTTATTCTTTTATTTTTTCTTAATCGTGATTTTAAAAAAAGAAAAAAATCGTAAAATTGCTATTTTCATAACAAATAATTATTCGATTGCGCTTAAATTTTACACGAATATAAAAATTTATAAAATTAAGTTTCTGTAAAAAAATCATTACAATAGGATAAAGCATGTAGGTGTTATAAGTGAAAGAATTGTTAAAAAAAAAGAAAAAACCCGTAAAATTTCGATTTTCATGAGAAATAATTTTTTGGTTGTTCTCAAATTTTACACGAATATCTTAATTCATAAAATTAAGGTTCTGTAAAAAAATCATTACAATCGGATTAAGCATGTAGATTGTAGATGTTATAAGTTGAAGAAATTTTTTAAAACTCGAAAAAAATCGTAAATTTGCGATTTTCATTAGAAATAATTTTTCGATTGCGCTCAAAAACGTGGCAGTTCTAAGTTCAGAGATTTCGAAGGCCCCCATAAAATTTCATCGCAATTGGAGTATTGGTTTAGCCGGAATCGTGTTAACAAACAGCCAAAAATACAGAAAGAAAGAAAAAAAAACAAAAAACATTCCGGATTTTTTTCTCTCCAGTGTAGTGAAATGGAATCTTCGCTTCGCTCGCTACGCTCGCTACGCTCATCCAATAAATATTACAACATGACAGGTCATTAATTGCAAAACAAGTAAAGATGTGTCATCAAATATCAATTTTAAGATATTTGTCTATTATTTGTACACTTTTGAGTTCGTTGTTCGCTTTCCGGGACAAACGACTGCTACGAATTGGATGAAATTTCAGAGAACCTTTAAAATCTCTAATGTTAGACTTTCAAAGAATTTAAGTGCAACCAAATAAATTTATCACGTGAAAATCGCACTTTTCCACTTTCTCCACTTTTGAAACTGAAAATCATGTAAAATTGACTTTTATGTACAATATCTTCAAACACATTGTTAGTATCATTATATTTTACCATTTGCTTGTATAGTTGGTTGAAATTACTTTCAAATTATAATTCTATGCTAACAATGACGAAATGAAGTTGGATTAAAAACATAGTTAAATAGCGCTCAATCCACTAAAAATGCTCATCCTTCAACGCTTATCTTCTAAAACTCCGAAAAATCTATACTTTTTATTAGTTCATGAATATATTTTTAAAATCATTATCAAGTATAAAAACATCTTGCTAGCAACCAAAAAAGTGTGTCGAATCTATGCTTGAATCACATTTTAGTGAAATTTTTTACACTATTTTTGCCGTGTCTGCACTTTTTAACAATGAAATCATATGTTAATTAAAAAATTATTGTGTATATTAGGGAGAGCATACAGTTACCTACAAATCGGTGTTTTAAAAAATAAAATCGGTTAACCGAGTCCCGAGTTATATAAATTTAAAGACAGTAGGGAGTAAGCGTTTCAAAGATCACACATTCAAAAACAAAATGGCCTCTAAAAAAAAACGTATACCACAATTCGAAGTGACATACTACCTGGGGCTGTTTCATAAGGTGCATACAAACACGTGGTCAAGGCCAATTTCGTTAATATCGCTCCTACAGGAATTAGCTCCTGGTCTACTAGATAATGAAATCTTTTGATAGCTGGGCGTAGTGCAGCTTGAGTCGGTGGCATACTTATGCCTTCTACTTGCTTTTTCGTAAAAAAAAAAATTACCATCGTAACTCACTAACAGTATTTATTTTGGGCACTCGCAAGTACACAGAGCATATTGTATTCAAGGACTCAATACGTTTAGGCTATTTGCACAAATTCTCTAAGTGTATTTTTTCAATAGCCACTAACACCCTAAAGAACACACAAAAAAATTGGATCTCTACATTTTTTAGTTTGGCCGTAATATTGTTTTTAGTTTTCTTGGTCAAATTAGCGTTTTGAAACGCACCTGGTCGCGCGCCATTTTCGTGACGTCACCGGCCATGTAGGCTACCAGCGGACGCATTGGGATAACACGCGCAGGGGCCCTGCTTTCGCGGCAATCAGCAATAATTGATCGAATTATAAGTATTGTGTTGTTCCTTTATGCACTAGCACTTGTGTAGCTACGCTACATAAACTGTATTTTAGTGTTCCCAAAGATTTGAGGCGTAAATCGACATGTAGCATAATATAGGGAATGTTGTGGTTGCCAAAATAAACTTTTAACTGTAGGCCGAGCTGTATGCCCGGCCTATAGGCCTGTAATCTCGGGGGTTATGCACGGTAAAACATATTTGTTTGGTACGTTATATTCGTTATTAATTAGTGGTGGCATTGTATTATGATAATTAATTATTAATAATAATTTATCTTACTGTATAAGTTGCACGAATGTATTTTTTTGTATGCATTACCCTTCTAGTTGTCAAATAGCTAACCTACGTGAAAGTGAAAATCCTGATCGCTAACCTCACGGTGGTAAATTAACATGAGTTGTGGTTGCCAAAAATAGTATGCTAATTATTAATGTCCGCGTGAGCCTTTAAAACTATTTCTAGTACGGTATATTATAAAAGTGCAAAATGAACTTGTGTAGGCCGAGCTATATGCCGGCCTACAGGCCTACAATCTCGGGGTTATGCACGGGAAAAACATATTTTTTGGTACGTTATATTCGTAATTAATTAGTGGTGGCATTGTATTAAGATAAATTAAAATTACTCATGTGTCTTACTGTATAAATTACATGAATATATTTACTTGTAGGCATTACCCTTCTAGGCGTCGAATAGCAAATCTACGTGAAAGTGAAAATCCTGATCGCTTACCTCACGGTGGTAAATTAACATGAGTTGTGGTTGCCAAAAATAGTATGCTAATTATTAATGTCCGCGTGAGCCTTTAAACTATTTTCTAGTCTATAAAAGTGCGAAATGAACTTTTAGAGGCCGAGCTATATGCCCGGCCTATAGGCCTACAATCTCGGGGGTTATGCACGGGAAATCGTATTTGTTTGGTACGTTATATTCGTAATTAATTAGTGGTGGCATTGTTTTATGAATGATAAATTACTCATGTGTCTTACTGTATAAATTACATGAATATATTTTCTTGTATACATTGCCCTTCTAGGCGCCGAATAGCCAAACCTATACTTGAAAATCCTAGGGTGGTTTCGCGCACAGAGGTTTTGTGGGAAAGTTTGGGTAGGTTTGTACGTTATCATCGAATGCATGAAGTATGGTTAATTACTCATTTACCTATTAGAATCAGAGACTTCTGGTTAATTAATATTATTAGCCTCTGCCTTCCTTGATTCCATAATATTCTGCCGTGGTAGGCGGAGGCCTGCGTATTGGATTTGCACGTCAACCAAGCAAGTCCACTACCTCTACGAGCCTCTTACATGGCGGGTGACGTCACGACCAATCAGAGCGCGTTATCGGTTGCCACGGCGGCATTTGAAAATTACGCATTTTCAAACACAGTTTTCTTATAGAATACATTTTTTTAAACGTTCAAACCAAGTTTTTTGTGTTTAGAATTTAAAATGCATCAGGAAACACCCATTAATTAGCATTTTTGAACTTCTTGCATATACCGAAACACCCGAAACCGCTTCCAGGACATTGTCATCAGCATCTACAAACCTGTTCCAGAAACTGGTCTTATATTTATTAGAAAATGAATCAGTTTTGTCAGCTCCAGAAAGAGAATGCATTTCGAGTAAAGCAGCAACTCGTTTTTGTCCCATTGCTTCAGAAATTTTTCGTAATGAAATTCGGCATGGTTTAACCACTGTTAAAACCAGATAAGAATCTTTTGGGAGTTGTGAATATCGATGTGTTTAGCCAACACTAGAACGTCAGTGTAAGGAGTGAAGATAGTCAAGGACTGAGCCCTTTTTTCGGTTGCATGAAGTGCTAGATCTTGGTCTAGCGCACTATCAGAAATTTGTTCGTGAACGTATCATTGATAAGACTGTTTATTTGTGGGATACAGTTCCACAAAACAATTTGAGACTGTGGAAGACTATGGCAAAGAAAGTAAAAGTAAAAACCAAAGAGGGTGTTGTTCAGTTAAAAGAAGACAGGAAGCTTTTCAATCGTCTTGTTCTATGTCGTTCTCGACCAAAAATAAATCTTAAATGATGTATTGGTAAATACGAGCTATCTGCTGTTCCACGCAGTATGTTTAGTAATGATGGGACCATGAACCACGTTCAATCAAAAAGTAAGCTAACGCATCATTTGGAAGACCACGCATCCAAAGAACTGGAAGCTAACGATACAGAATCTCCAAACCCAAATGATAATACCAACTCTGAAAATAATATTAGTTGGGATTGTAGATGGAATGGCAGATATACACGCATTAAAGCTTGCAAAGGACACCAGGACAATTAATTCAGATTTGGCAGATCAGTTTTGTTAGAAAGTCTTTTCAAAGTAGGTATGGGAGTTTCTCAGAAGTCCATTTGTATTTGAAACGTATGTTCAGAAATCGCTAAAAAAAAACACAAGAAACAAACGGCAGCTGGGAAAGCCCCCCATTTTGTACAAAATAGAAATCGTTCCCTCTTAACAAACTTATGTCCCATTTCAAAAATAAAGATTCGATTACAGAATTGTTGAATTAAAGTATAATAAAAATGGCTACAGACTTGGATAAAAATGTGTTGTTTCTTACCGCAACATTGAAAAAGCCACTTAACTTCATGTCGACAACTTAAGCAGTTCTCAAGAAGAGGCCGACACGAAAATCATTCTCCATGCACTTCAATCATGCAACCTAAAGAGGGGCTCAGTTCTTGACTATTATCACTCCTGACACTGACGTTCTAGTGTTGGCTACACATCGATATTCACAACTTCCAAAATATTCTTATCTGGTTTGAACTGGGGAAACCACGCCGAATTTCATTATGAAAAATTTCTGAAGCATTGGGACAAAAACGAGTTGTTGCTTTACTAGGAATGCATTCTCTTTCTGGAGCTGACATTACTGGTTTATTTTCTGGTAAATCTAAGACCAGTTTCTGGAACAGGTTTGTAGATGCTGATGACAATGTCCTGGAAGCCCGTGCATCACTAGATGGAACAGAAACAATTATTGGAGAAGAAACGTATCGAGTCCTTGAAGAATACAAAATATGCTCTGTGTACTTGCGAGTGCCCGAAATAAATACTCTAAGTGAGTTACGATGGTGGTTTTTAAGAAAACACAAGTAGAAGGCATAAGTATATGCCACTGACTCAAGCTGCACTACGCCCAGCTATCAGAAGAGCTCATTATCAAGCATTGATTTGGCAGCAATCGCATGTTGCAAACCCTCTTATACGGTACCAATAACAGACTTTGGATGGACTAAATGATGATAAATCGTATGAGCCAGTAATGTATGACCTCCCTTGCGAGCCTGAAGAACTGTTGAATATAGTACTGTGTTCTTGTGCTAAATCAAAATGTTTACCACCCTGTAAGTGTGTAATGAATGGACTTGCGTTTACCGAAATATGTTTATGTTCAGCTGACATGGAAAGGTGTGAAAATGTGAGGGATATGGATGAACCAAGTAAAAATGAAACAGATGGCGAATAGGACGATGAGGAACTGTAACTGCGAGAATAATAATTAAAATCTTATGTTTGATAGTTCAATTTTATGTGTAATATATAGCCTATATTAATATATATTGAACTTAAATTTTGTTGGATGTCATTTCACTTTATCATAATGCCATGTCATAAATTTGTACTCTAAAATTAAATAATAACTAAAATATTGGCAATCACAATATAAAATTAATGTATTTTTTTTTAAAATCGGTAGGAGACTGGTCTACAAGTCAAATCAAGGTCTATATTGGTATTTAATGTGATAACCATGGCCATGAAACAGTTTTCTTATCCATATTGTGACGTTAAATACCCTTAATCTGATATCCCACACGACTATGTGCGGAATTTTAAGAAATAATTATTTCCGCCATTTTGATTCCAATATGGCGGTCAATTTCATGATTTATTGAAATCTGTACGTTAAATATTTTGTTAGAAAGCTAAAAATAATCAAAACAATTAAGAATTGTAATAAAAAATGAGAAAAATATTTGTATATATTTACAAAATTTTGACTTTTTAGCCCCCACCTCACACCCCTTCCAGTCGCGGGTCCCAGATCCCCACCATCAATTTTCTGAATCAGTACTTCACAAGGAAAAAATGATACCACTCTCAATACTCTATCACAAAATCGCATACGGGACCCACAAATATCATGACAAGAGAACTTACTAGTAGTCTTGGGGGATGAGACCAAGAAAATGAACGAGTATTGCGCGCCTTAGGTATAAGTAAGAGATCTGCTACATCAATGAGGAAGATTTTTTTGGTTTATTTGGATTAAGGACGCGTCAACCGTTAGGTCATAATGCACCACTCTAACCTAGGGGGGGGGGGAGGAAGAGGGCTCCATGCTGGTCAGAACCAGCCACGGGAATGGGGAGGAAGGGTGGGTTTCTCACGTCGCGGTCGTCATGGTCTTTGTCATTGTTCGTGGTGTCATTGTCTTTGTCATCGTCGCCGGGGGGTCGTCAAGGGAAGGGGGCAAGGTCCCCGGCGACGATTGCCAGAGCTCGCCTCTAGATTCGGAGAGTAATATACTAACTACCCTTCTTACTAGCTGATGTTTGCAAGGTGGACTTTTTCTCTTGAATCGCCTTTTACGATTAGCAGAGCCATGCTCTGGGCCAATTCTACCCCGGGCCCAGGGAAGAAAATGATCAAATATTTATGTGGAACACGTGTCCGGCATAAGACAATATTCAGATTAGTAAGATAGTAAAATGATCTTTTTATGTACCGGTACATGATGGTATTTTCTAAGATGAGCATGCAAGAGAGTGCCAGTGGCAACGCTTCACGAATGTCCGTCGGTGGCGTATGCGTATTAACAGAGCGTCATCACACCAGTCAAGGTGATAAAACCAAGAGTGGGGACGAGGTATTCTGAATATCATTACACCATTGATAGGCCCGTCACATTCTCGTCGCTTGGAGAAAACATCTTCCAAACAATAAAAGTGTCGCCACCCAGGAGACGGTCCCTTGGTCCCATGCCATTGAATCAAGCCGAGCAAAGAAGAAAGCTTCGAGGCTACTTCAACACCTCGCAAGAACTTGCCAAAAAAGATGAGCAGTTTTTCACCAGCAGTTCTCCGATGACGTAGGCATACGCTAACCAGCACGCATCCCTGCTCGGAGATGACAGGCGAGTCATTTCGAAATTAGATATAGTTCCGTAGGAAAGTCAAGTGCTTTTGGACCAGAAGGAAGGCGACTGTACGGGCGAGACAGATCCCGATGCTCGAAGAACATCTAGCCTTGATAATGGAAACCACAGCTCAAAGTTTGTCCTACCGGAAAGGACTAAACAGGTGGTGGACCAAGTGAAAAATGGTAGAAAACTCTCCATCAATAATTAACCCAATACCAGTCTGGGCAATATGAAAAATCAAATTGGATTGGATATTGCTTAACGTCTCATATTTATGCAACTTGGCTAATCGAGACGAAGGGAGGGACGTAAGGGATGACGCGGGGGGACAAGGGGTGGACAGGCCTGTGCTGGTCAGAACCAGCCACAAGCGTATAGGGAGGGCAGAGGTTCGTGGTCGTCTCCGTCTGTGTCATCATCCGTCCGTGTTGTCATTGTCGTCGCCGTTGGGGAGGTAGTCAAAGGGAAGGGGAAAGTTCCCCGACGACGAAGGAAGAAAACGCTAACCGGAATAAAAATATTTCTCCAAGGGTATCATCTAAAAATCACGACGATTCGACGGAGTGCAAGATCCCTGCGAAGATGCAGTTTCAGGACAAGAAACTTCCCCTTGACGACCACAATCGCGAGGATATTATGACGGATGACGACAGTTTGACCAACATCAAAGAAGAAAACTTCGAGGCTTCTTCAACACCTCGCAAGAACTCGCAAGTAAGATGAGCAATTTTTCACCAGCAGTACTTCAATGACGTTGGCATACGCTAACCAGCACGCATCCCCGCTCGGAGATGACAGGCGAGTCATTTCGAAACTAAATGCCGTTCCGGAAGAGAGTCAAATGGTTTTGGAGCAAAAGGAAGGCGACTGTACGGGCGAGACAGATCCCGATGATCGAAGAACATCTAGCCTTGACAATGGAAGCCACAGCTCAAAGTTCGTTGTACCAGAAAGGACTCAATAGGTGGTGAACTTAACTAAGTGAAAAATGTTGGGAAACTCCGCATCAATAATAATAATTAACCCAATACAAGTCTGGGCAAGGAAGAAAACGCTAACCGGAGTAAAAATATTATGTCTCCAAGGGTATCATGATCATCCAAAAATCACGACGATTCGACGGAGTGCAGATCCCTGCGAAGATGCAGTTTCAAGACAAGAAACCTGACCATGTTAGTTCGATAACTAGTCTCAAACTGATCTTCAAATCATGATAATAATTGAAATTATGATTGTTTTTACTAGGAAAACGCTTAAGTCCCGCCGCGTTGTTGGATGAGCGTAATTGGTGAATTGAGCTGCCATGTGTTTTGCGGATTTTCTGTTGTTCTGTGAAAAAATCAGAACTTTGTTGAATTAAAAAAAAAAATTAAATCAAATTAAATAAAAAATTAACTTACTTTTTTTAATAAATCGTAATTTAAAAAAAGGAAAAATCGTAATATTGAAATTTTCATAAGAAATAATTATTTGATTACGCTCAAATTTCACACGAATATATCAATTCATAAAATTAAGGTTCTGTGTAAAAATCATTACAATCGGATAAACCATGTAGGAGTTATAAGTCGAAGACATTTTTTAAAAATCAAAAAAAAAAATCGTAAAATTGCGATTTTCATGAGAAATAATTTTTCGATTGCGCTCAAAAACGTGGCAGTTCTTAGTTAAGAGATTTCGAAGGCCTCCATAAAACTTCATCTCAATCGGAGTATCGGTTTAGCCGGAATCGTGTTAACAGACAGACAAAAATACAGAAAAAAAAAAAAAAAAAAAAAAAAAAACATTCCGGATTTTTTTCTCCAGTGTAGTGAAATGGAATCTTCGCTTCGCTCGCTACGCTCGCTACGCTCATCCAATTATTTTCAATCTTGTATTTGTCTTTGAAAAATTATTTTAAATAAATGTAATTATTGTTATTATATTATTATTAAGCGAGCGAAGCGAGCGTTTCCATTTGACTCTGCCGGAAAAATTAGTCACTGGTTTTGTTTTTTTTTTTTTGTTTGTTTGTTTGTTTTTTTTTGTTTGTATGTCTCGCCATAACGTTCGAACGGAGGCTCGGATCGAGTTGAAATTTTGACCATCCGCAAGTTTCGTTCCCGATTGAATGCCATTAGTTTTGTGGCAAAATCGTTCAAAAAGTTATAAAGTTACACTAGGAAAACGCTCAGTTGGACGCGTTGTTGAGCGAGCACCGGTACGTGCAACACGACCCGAGTACGACATTCCCATAATGTTACATACCAATAAGTCTTTAAGGTCTTGACCGATTTAGCTGAAAATTTGTAAAATAGGAGAGAATGGATAAAATCCACCGCCAACTAGAGGACCTTGACTTTATTTCTTTGGGAAAACTATTTTAACTCTTGATTACTTCTAGGTGGCAGTACATAGTGACCAGAATTCTTGTGCGACTTTTCGTTGCCATGGTAACGTTACTTTTGTTAAAATGTAATTTCTATCTACACTACTTATCGGATCAAAATAAAATTAACATATTCGTGACCGGACGGACATTCTAAATGATTTGGCTACCTCAGATTTTGTCGCCGTTAAAGGGATCGTTCACCTCTTATGTAAAGGTGTACCCAGACGTCTATTTACCTAAGTAGACTCCATTTACAACAAATTCTTTCTCAAAAATAATCATAATCACCATATATAAATTGTTAAATATGTAATGAAATTGACTACGTTTTCGCCACTTCGCTGTACTGGCAACAACGCACGACACGGCCTTGGCTTCGGAGTCGAGAAGCTGGGTGTCGCGGCGAACTGAGTCATCGTATTGGACATTTTAAAGATGCTTGGCGAGGGAGGATATGACATGTAGTCAAGTATGGCATACTCGCTTCGAATTAGGTTGAAATAAAAACACACACCATGTGTTATTCGGCTCAAGTGTCAAGTGTAGAGGTGTTTATGAAGTTATGTCGTTTTGACAATCGACTTGATAAGCGCACAGCGCACTTACTGTACACACATACAAAACCCTGTACATCTAGCCGAAATATATATTTACTGCCGATACCAGTACGTTATTTGTTCATCCTTTTGTCGAATATGCTGTTGAGCCTGTTGATGTGGATTTTTAAATCTTTGTTTGTGTTTGGAAGGGTTCTTCTAATCTATATACCAAAATATATATTATGAGTGGGGTGTGCCTGCATACTCGAACGATATAAACAAAAAGCGATAAGCTAATGGGACTAAGAAGGAAGAGAATAAACATTAAACACTGTCCAGAAACCTTACGCAGACCTCTTCACATCAGTTGGACACGTGCACTCGTTTCGATCAATCGTTCATGATGACATTGAGGAGTGGTGTAATAGGTGCAAAAAAATAAGAATGTTTATTATACGTTACATGGCAAGCGAATTCTATTCAGAAGTGTTCGTGTAGAAATTGTACACAAAGTGTCAAAATGTCAACCGACAAAGAGTCAAATTGTTGCGACGAGAGTGACTTCATTAGTGAATTGCTTGAACGTGAGTCGGCGCAGTGTATAATAACTAGTAGCAGCATATAGCATATAGTAGTTTTGGGCAGATGATAGTTTTCAAAGATGTACCGTACTCAATATTTTACGCCACGAAAAGCTTTGGAAAAAAAACATCATCAGTACAATAGAGAAACATTGATGTCTGGCGTAATAAAGTAAGCATACCTCCTCATTGTTTATGTCTACAATTACGAACAGAAACTGATCTAACAGGCAACATAGATTTGTTATTTATTCTGTATACACAAGTGTGGTCATAAGGCGGCTTTAAATAATAAATATACGGAGTATTCCATGAGAAACTAAAATAAAATGCCGCTTGGGATAATGATACATTGTTAATCGGTTTTCGGATAGATGTAGTACATGCATAACGCGCATAAATTCGGGAGGTCCGCGGTCGATCCTCACCACTGGCAATCCTGACATTTTCATGATTACGGAAACTGCTGTTAGCCCATAGCGTTTGGAATTACTTTAATCGTGTAATTTCACATATTGTGGAAGAATAATTGAATTTTTTAAATGCTATAACCAAATCGCTTTTATTTTTTTAAAGTGCAAGTAATTCTGTATCATGTGTGTGTGTGTGTGTTTGTGTGTGTGTAAGAATCGCTATCGCGTGTATTTTGTTGTTGTATAGGCAATACTTATTCAACTCCACTATTAGGCCTACCTGTCATGATTGGCAACATAAAACTTTATAAGAACGTGCCAATATAATATTTATTCCATTAAATTGACGACAACAACGTATGTGTTTAAAAAACAGGTGATGGTTTAACTGTAACGTATTGTTAATCAGATGATCGCAGGCCTTCCGCTTTGTTTTCAGTAGAACAGACTATCTCGATAGATAGACCGGGACCTGCCTCACGCGTTACTCGCCGCTAGTAGCTGTGCTGTGTTGCAACACCTCGCCAGCTTCGGGTCAGTGACGTCACTGACCCGAAGCGCGCCGATGAATTTAAAGACCCCTATTGACGTAGGTCTGGAAATATACACAATGAACTTAATTTTTATGTTCGTACTTGGTTTTAAGAAGAACTTGTTAAAGATGTGAACGGGCCCTTTAAGTTTTAAAAAAAAAACTTTAGATTAACTTTAATGTAACTTTATAACTTTTTGAACGATTTTGCCACAAAACTAATGGAATTCAATCGGGAACGAAACTTGCGGATGGTCAAAATTTCAACTCGATCCGAGCCTCCGTTCGACCGCTATCATGAGCCAAAAAAGCTGTGCGACTTTCCGTTGCCAAGGTAACGGGACTTTGTTATAATGTAATTTCCATCTACACTACTTATCGGATCAAAATAAAAATAACATATTTGTGATCGGACGGACATTCTAAATGATTTGGCCACCTCAGATTTTGTCGCCGTTTAGTTTGAAAAAAAAACTTTCGATTAACTTTAATGTAACTTTTTAACTTTTTGAACGATTTTGCCACAAAACTATACAGCAACCCGCCTAGGTGGTATGTACATGTGTGCAAAATTTCAGGTCGATCAGAGAAACGGTGCGACCTGTATCGAAGCAGTAACAGAAAGAAAAAAAAACAGACATTCGAGCCATAAGAGTCAAGTGGAGACGCTCGCTTCGCTCGCTCAATTAAAGTTAGTCGCAAGTTTTTTTTTCAAACTTAACGGCGACAAAATCTGAGATAGACAAATCATTTAGAATGTCCGTCCGGTCACGAATATGTTAATTTTATTTTGATCCGATAAGTAGTGTAGATGGAAATCGCATTATAACAAAAGTAACGTTGCCATGGCAACGAAAAGACGCGCGAAGTTTCTAATGCACTGCCACCTAGAAGTAATCAAAATACTTTCGAGGAAGCAGTCTATTATTTGTCAACAAAGAGTTTGAATAGTTTTCCCAAGGAGTCAAGGTCCTCTAGATGGCGGTGGATTTTATCCACAAAGTAAAGGGTTACACACGGGTTTACCCAAATACCTTGGCAATAATAAATAATATTGGAAACATGGCCCTGTGGACAGCGAACGTCGCAAATTTTTAAATTTAAAAAAATGTGCAATGTGGGTGCAAAGCTATAGCACGTGCTCGCTTATCAACGCGTCCAACTGAGCGTTTCCTAGTTTATTTATGTATTTTTAATGGGTTTTGTGGGTTTCATGAAACAATGTGTTTTGTGACAGTAAATTGAACCCCCCAAAATACAAAAATTTGTAAAAAAAAAAAAAAAAACGGCAGCCAAGCTCTCCTTCCAAAGTCTTCGGCTGTGAATGCTGTGAGATATAGAAGTTGAGCCAAGCATTTCATTCTTTCTCCCTAGTTTCGCATTGAAAAGAAGTAAGATCATTTCGCCTGTTGACGAGCGCCAAGCCAACCATTTTCGTGGTAAAAAAAGTAATAATTTTAAACTCAAAATCATAAAAAATTACTTGGCCATTGACTTTTTAGAGTCCTCGTACCAAAACCAATAGCCAAGTAATTTTTTATGATTTTGAGTTAAAATTTTTTACTTTTTTTACCACAAAAATGGTTGGCTTGGCGCTCGTCAACAGGCGAAATGATCTTACTTCTTTTCAATGCGAAACTAGGGACTAGGGAGAAAGAATGAAATGCTTGGCTCAACTTCTATATCTCACAGCATTCACAGCCGAAGACTTTGGAAGGAGAGCTTGGCTGCCGTTTTTTTTTTTTTTTTTTACAAACTTTTGTATTTTGGGGGGATATCATATCTTTTTGTTGTTTGTATCATATCAAGGCATGACATACGTGAAATACGTGTAAAGATGGATGCAGTGCCTTTTAAAACAGATTGTCTAGAAACAAAAGCTACCATCTTTTGTTTTTGTTTACAATCTGTAGTTGGCAATATACAATGTTTTTATTAAATTTCCTATGGATAAAGTCGTCTTGGGTGTTTGTGTGAATGATTTGTTGACCGGAATATAACACATTGACGCATAATTTTAATCAGCAATTAAAATATAAAAATTCTATTAAATACGACCTAAAGTTTTTCCCAAAGTTAAGGGTGGTAGGGAACAGTGGGGGTGAAATATCGCTTGCCTCCTGGCGGATTATTATGTTTCATACTAATTTGAATAAAAATTCAATTTTGGGCTAGAGCTATGAAATATTCCAATTTTAGGGGATGATTTAGGGGGTGTTGGGGGTGAAATATCGCTTGCCTCTCGGCAAATTATTTTTCATATTTGTATGTACCATCATGCCAAATATCATGCTGATACCTCATTAGGTGCCTTCTTGGTGAATGCTGGAAATCAAGGTAAAAATAATATAAACTATAAGGGATGGGGGTTGAAAAAATGTGGTTTAGGAAATGAGAATAGGCCGACTGGGTTAAAACACATAAAAACATAATTTTAATAACTAATTTGAATAAAACATCAATTTTAGATTAGAGCTACGAATTATTCCAATTTTAGGGGGTGTTGGGGGTGGAATATGTGGAATATCGCTTGCCTCTCGGCGGATTATTTTTCATATTAGGCCTATTATGTACCAACATGTCAAATTTCATGATGATAACTCATTAGGTGCCTTCGTGGTGAATGCTGGAAATCAACGTAAAAATAATATAAACTATTAGGGATGGGGGTTGACAAAATGTGGTTTATATAATGAGAATAGGCCGATTAGGTTAAAACACATTGGAACATAATTTTAATAACTAATTTGATTAAAAATTCAATTTTGGGTTAGAGCTATGAATTATTTTAATTTTAGGGGATGATTTAAGGGGTGTTGGGGGTGGAATATTGCTTGTCTCTCGGCGGAAGTATGTGAGTCTGAGGTACATCTAAGTGTGGTTTTCAAGTTTCTTGTCTTATCTGA
>JAMZAV010011355.1:0-33453 GCA_024449915.1 Sweltsa coloradensis | reverse complement strand
TTACGGGTCACACAAGTAGAGTTATTAACGAAATGTAGTTTAAGGCTAAGTAGATTCTAATGAGATGGAAATAGAATTAACAATAACAAGTGACGTTTGGTAGAGAAACGTAGGAAGTATAAATATTATTGAAATAGATGAATGCTGGAATTGAACTATTGACTAGCATAGATATAAATAGTAAATTAAATGTAAAATTTTAGTAATACGAGAGGAAAGTGAGACGCAGGAATAAATATTGTTTGTTACGGATGAGAAAATGGTTTCGATCATTCTGTTATGCAACCTAATGATCATAGCTGCAGGAACAAGCGACGACGACTTCGACAAAGGGCTGATCTTCCTTCCCGATTCAACCCTACTTTTGACCAGCGACAAATGGATGCTGGGCATTGACATGGATTTGGCAACGTATTCAAAGCTGATTGAGACATATGTGGAAAGGTGGGAAGTATAACTAACATTAATACTGCACAGGTATCATCAACGTTTACTGATTTTGAAAGTAGTATTAAAAATGTTTTAGAATCCATAACTCAGTTTCTTTTACAGAAAGCAGATAAGGCTACAGAACGCCTAAATATAATTCATGATACTATTACACCACAAGAGCATCGCGCACAACGTTCGATAATAGATGGGGTAGGACATGTAATGAGATTTTTATTTGGAACGATGGATACTAAGGACTTAGAAAGAATTAATACACGGTTTCCCAGTAAACACAGAGTGCAAATTGTGAGATAAATGTGACAAGTTTAAATCCATCTCGGAGAGCATGTTCGAAAAATTTTAGAAATGCATCGGAGAGCTCAAATGGGCCGACAATCAATTACCCTTTAACTCTCAGAGAGATACAGGGTGTTGGTTCTCGAGTTGTCTTATTTAACTATGTAATGAGTACTCCAAGAGTTGTACTAAAATATAGCTTGGAGTACTCACAGAGTTGTACCAATAAACTGCTAGGAGTTCTCACAGAGTGCTCATAGAGTTGTATCTGGTGGTTGTCTAGAGTGCTCACAAAGAGCTCACAGAGTTGTACCAGAATACTCTCACAACTATCCACGCGTCTGTAACGCGATCTAGGAGCAAATAAGCAAACGAAGCACTAAAATTAGATTCGACTTTTCATTTTAATATTATATTAAATACTAATTCTTATTATTTATTTCCTATTGCTACATCAATCGATAACCTGCAATTGGATACACAACATATGTTAAATTGACATAGTTATAAAGTTACAAGTTTTATCATGGTGACTCGAACTCGATCCGACTGTGACACTGCATCTGAAAGCCAACACCTTAACCGTAGCGCCACAGAAGACGCTGAAGACGACAGGGAAATACCACCTATAGGTATACCACAGCAAATCTTTGCAACTATAGTAGACAAATTGTGCACTTGCTCTGTGGCCTACTTACCTTAGTTAATACGTGCATTGTTCTTGTGTTTTAATAGTATTGTTCAGTACTTGATAATAATTCTATAGTATTTTACTTTTTAGTTACTCAATGATTGTATGGAAGCAGTAATTAATACTCTTTACCTCCTGAGCAAATCTTTGCTGTGTCAGAATGCAAGGTGTTCTATATCACACGCTATAATTTTTGAGCTAGAAGGACTTGGAAGTTTTAAGTGGCGAGGTAAATGCTTCACAATGAAAAATCTTCAGACTTCAGACAACGTACACAGGTCCTAAGCCTAGGGGAGAGCCACGGCCTACGCTCCTTTCACCCTACATGCCGAATACAGGCTTCCGTGCATGTAAACATTTAGAGTTTCGAAAACAAATAAAAAATTATAAAACGCAAACATTTTTAAAGTTTGTGTTATATCTATTAATCGTCTGTACTAAGGTCAAGTCGTCATTACATTTCACTCAAAATCGTGGGCGTCGCCGTGTTCGAAACGGCCGCGGCGGGAACAAAAACGAGGGTCCCATTTGTTTCATTTCGAGATAGAACAGTTGTATTCAGATTCCAGCACATAAATTTGACAAAAATGGACTTATAACAAATGAATTACACTAATTTGATCATAGATGGCGTTGCAATCTTCAACATACACATTGAAGAACACAATCATGCATTTCGTTTTTGTACTACAAACACAAAAATCGAGATAGAACATTTCCATTCTGACACTGTGACGTGTGGTCTCAAATATAAAGAATAATGTCTGTTGCGCGATGTTTGATGTGAGATTATGTTACTCAGAGTCGACGAGAATAACTGACAAGAGGCAATCAATATTTTTTTTAATCAAGGAAGCTGGTTTGATTTCTTGTGTTTATCAATAAGATAAGTATGCCGAGAGTTCGAAATCCACCCACTTGGAAAAGTCTCTGTCCTGCAATATCATCTGTAGATAAATATTTATATCACATCTATGAACACGTCATCAACATTTTTACACTTAGCATAAAGTCACTTTAATTGATGGACTAACTGGTGTTCCGCTCGGTCGTCTAACAAACAATTAAGAAATTTATTTGTAGCGATTGGCACTTCGCATCAACAATAATTCGCGAAATTGACACACACACGAGGACTAACAAAATTAAAATAAAAATACTTCACATTGCATACTGATGATTACTGATATCGGCTTATAATATTTTTTCGAATGGGTCCCTGCTTCCTATATAAAAACTCCCGAGTTCCTTCGATTCCCGCTTCAAACTCAGGAGTCTATAGCAAAGCATGTCAACTATTCTATAGCCCAAGTACGAAAAGTGCTAGCCATACTCTTGATTCGGGTGTTCACGCAGATTCGACGCGCCATGCCGATGTTCCTGACAGAAAGTTTTCTCAGGCTTTTCTTCAGTAGTTGATGCGAATGCAGGGGATTGAGTCACAACTACGTAACTCCATAATTAATACTTGTTTGCAGATTGTCCCTTGGCAGTTTTCCCATTTTAAAAAATACAAATTGTATTGATTTAATTGTTCCGAATTAGCCCAACCATGTAAGTTAATCGCTATTTCAAAATTAAATACCGACCTATGGTTGGACGATTGTTTGATTGTCGCATGGTGTCTGAGCCGTCCAGTCCTTTTAAAATCATTAATGTGACTGATCTTGAAAACGTACATCACAACCCACAATAATAATTGCAGTTAAAATGACTAAATATTTTGTGAGCTTGTAATCTAAACGTTATTTTTGATATCTGATTTTATCACTGAAGAGTTTTCACCAGATAATCAAAGGGACTCGAACTAGTGGAAAAGTATTTTAGATTTCCTCAGTTTACATAAAATTACGAAAAATGTAATAATTGTAATATTATTATAATACCGGTAATATTGTTGTTTGTTATACTATGAACCAGGAACACATGAAGTTACAGAATAGCATTGAAAAGATAATAAATGTCTTAAATAAAATTATAAAAAAACAGTCTGTGATTAATTCATAATTCGATTAAGGAATCTGTCTGGTAGAGCCTACCCGAGTTGGTTTGCAAGAGAGGTAACAAATTGACAAATAATTTCTTACAAATTACATAATTATATGCGTTGCGTAAAATAATATAATCACAAGTTATACTTCTCAAATCGCACTCAAACCCCGCACAATGTGAGTGAATAAAAAAATAAAATAAAAATGCATTTACTGCTCGCAAACTACTCTCAAAGTCATCACGAATGTGAGGACTTTTGATGCAAATAAAAAGTAGTATCAAAGTGACAACTCTGTTAACACTCGGTGAGTAGATTAAATTTAGCTTATATTATGGTATCCGAGTTGTATTTTAGAGGTAACAATGTGACAAATAACTTCTCACAAATTACTCACATTGTGTTGGGATAAAATAACGTCATAGGTTACTTATCAAAGCCCTCTCAAACACAACTCAATGTGAGCAAATTCAATTCAAAATAAAACCAAAAATATGTGGCTCAGACACAACGCTTAAAGTCATCCGAATGAGATGCAAATACAAAAGGAGTATCAACGGGACAGTTCTGGTATCACTCTGTGAGTAGAAATAAATATATTATTTTTGGGATGACTCTGTGTGTTGATAGAGAGGTCACAAAGTGATGACTTTTTTAAATGAAATAGCGATTTCAGTCACAATCATCTCACAAATTACTCACTATGTGTGAGGACCGACTTTGTGAGCTTGTGACCAAAATAAACACCACTCCGAGAGCTCTTGTGTTTACTGGGTTACGGCGCTTACCCAAAGAATCAGGTCATAGGGCATTTGATGACGGAACAGGTTTCATTTATTAAGGAAGGAGTAAGACGAATTGAACATAATACAGCAGATATTCAAAAAATTGATGGATTAATTGGAAAGGAAATGGGAAATTAAAAAAATCTAGAAATACCGTTAAAACTCGTGAACGCAACCCTTCGAAACGCACTTGGTTACACTTTTGGAATAACTTCTGTGTTTCGTAAGCTAGAAGCTACAATTATAGATATTATGCAGGAAATTGAGCAACTTTAGATGTCTGACATCCAGAGTTGGATCCCGCTGGACTTGGTTTGGGCACAGGAGGACCTGGCATGGAACCCGATCGGATCTACCGATCCACGCATGTCGGATTTTCAGCCCCCTTGGATAACCTCGACGAGACGGCAACTAAAGCCCTCCCGTCGCTGCGCGATTTGCAGGCTCTATGGGCATGATCACCTGACCTGCCATCACGCCCTGCTTTGTGCTCATCCACCGCCGGGGGACGGCTTGCCGCAACGACGCCATCAGTCACGGCTGCAGCGACACGTCCAGACGCTCAGGACCTCCCTTTCTCAGAAGACCCTAGCCTCTATCTCTCGGCACCCCCTACGCCGTTTCCGGGATCAACTACCCTCAAGTATACGAACAGGTGCGCTTTGGCTTTTGCGCGCCTGTTTCCTGTACCATTATCGCTACGGCGCTAGCATCGACGGAATTGTCAACATACCCACCCATGATTCTTCGCCTGCAGTGTCACCCGGGGTGGGTGACTTGTCGGACGCCCCCCCGGTCCGTCGCGGTCATCGCTCGCCGCCAGCACTACACCTGCGACAACCCGGCACCTCCTCTGGAAAACTCCGCCGCGGGCTCCCCCCCTCTGGAAAACTCCGGATTACTCCTCCCTATGGCCACGACCTCCCAGAGTCGGCGTTGACCGATACACTACAATGGACCCTGTGGATGTACAGCCGTTTTCCATGGGAGGATTACCCGGCGGCTCCCTGGAATATTGAGCCTCCTAACGAGAACACTGTGCTCCACGCGCCTTTCGGCCCTATGTCCCCCTTTCCAGAATCTCCGGTACAGCCAATCATCGAGTGAAACAAAAACATTCTAAAACACTATTGGCTACAAACGCATTTCGAACACTCTGTGTAGTGATTTTCATGTTCTAATCTTTGTTTTGTTTAAAGACATTATTCATTTATTTTTCTTTGCATGTTTAAGGGTATTTTCTTTTGGCCTCTTGTTTTGTTTAGTTTACATTACGGTTTTGGTATCTATTTTCTGCTTTATTTTCACAGCTCACCAATATATCTACGACTGGATGACACACGTTTTTCCATTTCTAAGCTTTGGGTAAAGATTTTTTTTTTTTACCCAATAGATAAAAAAAAACACTTGCGTGTACAGCCGGGGTCATATATAAATCAAGAGGTCTGAAAGATACCTCTTTCACCGACATCTCGTGGTCAACTCTTGGTGCCATTATATATATCGCCCTGTGAACTGCATTATCGATCGATGGAAGCCCCCTAGACTATTTGATGTTTTTAATATTATTTAGGAGGCTTTGAAAGACTCTTGGTCAACAAAATAGTCAATATCTAGAAGGCAGTCAGAAGTGAAATACAATTTTATCAAAACAAAAGCATAAAACAAACTTTAGTGGTTTGCAAATAAGACTTGACAGCCAAGATAGAATTATTCGAAATTAATTAGAAACTAAGGCAAATATAAGATCTAAGGCATAGTCTTAATGCTATGCCTAGGCCAAGGTATCGATATATAATGCTCTCTTTACCTTCCATATTATATTTCTTCTAGGCTTGATAGTTTCTCTGGTGAATAGAGAATTTTCCTTTGACATTAGCAGCCATGTTTCTTATTTATGTCGAAAATGCAGTTCACAGGGCGATATAAATAATGGCACCAAGAGTTGACCACGAGATGTCGGTGAAAGAGGTATCTTTCAGACCTCTTGATTTATATATGACCCCGGCTGTACAACCAAAATAGAAAAATGCTTTACTTCTAAACTGGTGTCAAATGCATAAACATTTTATTTCAAATCACATTATTAGGAAACGACTTTCTATTTCAAGATATTTGACTTTAATGAGATATTCTAAGCATTACTTGAATGTATACACACAATGAATGGATTTTCAGAAGCTATAGGAAAATTATCGTTACCTACTATCACCTTGTTTTCCCCATGTCATCACCCCTACCTCGCTGTCGCGGTATAGGAGGATGTGTAAACAGGTGTGGACCACTTTTATTTTACTCTGCACCGTAGTTAGTTATAACCATGATAAGGGAAACACGTGGTCTAACACCAAAGTCCGGGGCACGTTCTCGTACCTGGAGTCGCAATTTTTCTTCCCAGAAGCTGCACCGTTCACAGCATCGGCCGATTCAACGACTCACCGGGAGTCACCATTGAACGTCGCAGTATCACTGACGTGTACAACCCCTGCAGCAGGCTCCAGAAAATATACAGCCTGTTGCAGCCGATCTCCCTGTCGCCCGCCTTAGCCCGACACACGCAGAATGGCTCCGCATATTGTTGGACTCTTTCCGCTGGACGATTTCGTTCCCGACGACAACATTACGCCTTTATTTTCCCCCGTATCAACCATACCCGTGCACATGCCGTTTGCATGTCACCCACCAGCGCCAGCAGCAATTCAGGAAGAGTACGAGGACCCTCAGGTAACACCATCCTACGCCGCCTTGCAGCGCCTAGGAAAGAGGACAGCGGAATAAGCAGAGCTGCGTGCCCTGCGACTCGACATAGACTCCCTGACCACCAACCGTCTCCCCTTTGACCCGATGGACCTTCATCCATCATGAACTGAAATTAATCGCCGAATGAGTTTTTGACAAAGGCTGTCGCCTACCAAGATTCGTATGGCATTTGGCCGGACGACGAGCAAGACTTCTTGTCTCAGCTGTTAGTTGTGACCCACCCTTACAATGGAATTCTCAATTTTGACTGTATCAAGAGATTGTGCGTAAAGACAGTGCATTGTACAAGCAAACACGACATTGATTCACGACATCAGAGACGGACAGTGACAGTTGCTATGACGACATAAGCTATTCTTATGGACACGAATTCACCCCAGGTATTGTGATTTGATGTTCAGTTTTGTAAAAGTTTAAATAAATAAATAAATTGTATTCAGAGTCTTCCCACTCAGTTCAATAACTGATTTTCAGAGGGGAACAGTAATTTAAAGTGACCAAGCCAACCCTTTAGGCCCCGACGTAATCGACGAATGAGCGTTAATCAACCAAAGATCAGTGGCGTAGGAACTATTTTTTTTAGTGGGGGGTCACACTCAAGTTGACTACGAGGTTGGGTGGGCAAACCGGGGTCTGGGGCGAAGCCCCAGCCGCCGGAGTCTTTTTCGCCGTAGGTGGGATTTTTTTCACAAGGTGACCTTGATAGGTGGCCTAGAACAAGTTTTTAAACGAATTTTTATCATAAAAAAGGGTTACAATTTAAAGCAATTTCAGGTGTCGCAACAGCTCTGACTGCAGAGACCAATAAAATGCATTGAAAATTAATAACCTGACTAAAATCGGTCGACAGTCTGCTTGAGAGTGACAACATTGCACACAAAATATAATGAATATTAGTCTAAAATCAGATGGCAAGTCTCGTCTCGCAAATCACGAATCTTTCTAAAAAAATGTTAACAAACAACTTCCTTTTTGTTTGCAAGCCCGACTGTACAAAAAATCCTAAAAATCACCTAACAAGCTATAAGTTAGAAAATGTCACCCATACTTGGCTTGACCCCCCACTAGGGGGGGGGGGTCAAGCCAACAAGAGATGGGGAGTTCCCCCCCCCATCCCCCCCCGTTTCTACGCGCCTGCCAAAGATCGATATTTTTAATAGGAAATAGCGCAATCAGTGGTATGGACAATGCGAACACCCACGTATCAAAACCAGAATTCCCAAGGTCGATTCAGAACAACTCGGAATTTATTATGTGCTTTGTTGCTAGGAAGGCTCCAAAGTCACCGTTTACAAACTCCTTAGACAAGAACTGATGGACTCAAGTCCAAATCAAGTAAACAAAATTCTGGCGCTAATGGGATCCGAACCCTGGACCTTCTGCACTAGAAACAGATACGCTCACCACAAGACCAACAAGCCACACGATGTTTAAGATGAAAACTTTTAAATGGATGGAGCAATGTTGATGATATGAATTCAAATTCAAAACAATGTTCTAAAACGTGAATCCCAGTTTACAGGTGGTATCATTTGTAATATTAGAATGTAAAATATTCAAAAACAAAGACGATTGCACATTGTGTATTACTAAGGCCATATTCGTAAAAAAAGTCGTAAAGGTCAATCTAACGATCGGAATATTTTAGAAACCGATTGATTGATGTTACATAATGTCATGAGACGGTCCTTAGGGATAGTAGGGAAATAAGGGCTGCCACCACTTGAAGTTATACTGCTTCAAGACCAGTTTAGTTATATAATGTGCAATGGTTAGCGTGCTATGATTCAAAGGGGTAGTGGGAAGGAACGTACGTTGTACGTTGCTCAATTATTCAATGATCAGTTTTGACATGGATAAATAATAATAATGCTTACTGAGATACATTTTCCAATCAACACTTATTTATTGTTGAAACATAATTAAAATACATAAATATAAACTCACCAGTTTTATGTTTGATTAGCACGGAGCTCAATCAATTTCAATAGCAATTACCATGTAGGCGAGCTAGTTACTTGTTTGTAGTCGAAGAGGTAACAAAGCAATGAACGTCCCGTAGCTTGGGCCACGTTCTTTATATACTAAACTGAGTGTCATTAAAAGGATTGTTCTTGTTAACCCATCAGTGAAATACTGAGAATCGAGATTACTGAGAATTTAGAATATTACTTAGTTCCTGGAAGAGTGAGGTGACCTTGAGTGCCTAACTGCGCCGGCTTCCAACTAATGTTTTACGTTCTAGGTTTCTGAGGAAAGGCGTAATATGACTTTTAAATGACATTCGAACCAAGTCGTGATGGCACGGGCCAGGTTACTCCAAAGTAAGAATGTTCTGGAAGAAATACTGATGCAATAATAGCTGTGTGCGAGCAATAGCTGTAAGTTAATATTTATAATATAAAGGCAATCGTCGCGATAACCGCCCCATGACAACACCCCATCGCCCGTAGATGTTTGCGTCATCCTCCAAAGGGGGTGACACAAACAAGAGCAATGCGCAAGAGAATGGGGTGGGAATCGAGACGATCCTAAAAGCACACTGTCAAAATATAAGCAGCTCCGTGCTCAGAGAGACCTTCGCATGATAAGTGTAGAGTGACAACAGTGGTCGTTGCAACACTGTACGATGAAGTCACATTGCGTCAAAAATGACGTATGTCCAGTCAAACCACACAAATATCAATGCGGAATATATGGGGTAAACCTAACACATGGTGGTTTCCCGATATAGATGGAAGGAACTTTCCATGATGTCCATCCGCAAGTAGAGCATACCGTAAAATACGTGAGGCGTAGTAAATAAATCGCAAAGAAAAACAAATTTGTAAAAACGTGCAAAACTAAGGAGGGTGACTAAAAGTTGGAAGACCGAAGCAATAGTGCAGCATTAAATAATCAAAACGCGAGAAACAAGAAACATAAAATGAATAGGACTTGCAAAACAATGAGATAATATACACTCATTAAAAACCATCTGAATAGTCAAAATGACAGAAATGAGCTAAAGAAAATATCAGTAGCAAAACAAAATATGCTTATAGAGCACTTGTGAACAGAAGTCCGTGCGTAAACATGGCGAAATATAGTAAAACATAAGGTGAAACAAAATCTGAGATATGTAAAAGTAAAGAGCATAAAATAAGTGTGCCGAGTAGCACAAAAGAAAAGAACATAACAAAACATGCGTGTTGATTAGCATAAAAATAAAAGCGGGATGTGTACATCCACATAAAGTAGAAAGAAAAATACCAAAATATAATACCAAATAACCCATAGAGCAAAGTGCAACTTTGGCTCAAGTGCATGCAAGTATGCTATGCATAAACATGTAGTAATAACCAAACAATATCAATGTCAAATATATTGATAGGTGGACATATCAGTCCTAGAAAGTGAAAGTATAGTGAAAACATATAGATCAATCCATAACCTTGATGAAAATATTTGAAATAACAAATATGTGGAATAATAAGTATTTGAAATAATAATGTGTCGACCTAATATAGTGGTCAACATCGTTTCCTCAACCGTAAAGTGAAATAAAAATAAAAGATTGACATGTGGTTAGTCAAACCGTAATACAAATATACATAAAATAGAATGAAAATATGTCCATGAGCGGTGAATATTGCATGTGCACGAAGTTCTCAGTGTAATGTGCGATTGTCAATGCAAGTGCCAATGTAGTTGTGCAAACGTGCAAACAACAGTGCGAGTGTGCACTGCGTGATACATGGTAAAGTTCGTATGATCGCGAGCAATGCGAACGTAGCACAAGCGGGTGTAGCACATTGTGTGCAATTTGACACAAGAGAAAATGTTGCTCGTGAGCGTAATGCAGTGTCTTTATTTAAAGTAGATTATTATGAATTATTTATTAATGCTTTATTTTATTTATTTTTTTTTTTTATATTTTTTTTTCATTGCTGACGTTGTTAGTTTTATCTAATATAGTTGCCGTAGTGAGACAATTATTACAGCGAAAATGAATGATTGCACTGGAATTAATTTGTTATTTATTGAGTGCCCCATATGATACAAGTATGAATGCAGTATAATATGTGTGTCTCACCACGCTAAGAAAAATGTGAAATCGATGCACAAAGTTCGTCGATAAGTGTTCCAAATCTATTTGTGGTCAATGAAACCGTTAGGCGAGAGTCTTCAGTTTCGCCAGTAGCACTGAGTCACTTTCTTCACCAGTCAGTCGTGCGTGTAAGCGGTGAATAGCTTCAATGCGGGGGTGTACCTCGGGTGTTAAATCGTGGTCACTGTGCGGCTGAGTGCATCGCCGGGTGGTGTTTTGGGGGTCGTTGCTTGTCGGTAAGTAGACAAGTTTGGACACATGTGGGGGCGTAGGTGTGTTTACGCTAATCCCATATGTCCGGTAATAGGCCAAGCTGCGGTCACGTACAGCGATTCTGATGAGCCGTGCAAGTGGTGATAACTTGGTTTGAGCTCTGTGGTGCCTTGTGTTGACGTGTACTCGTCGTATAAGTGATGCCAAACGTATAATTTTGCTTTTTTCCTCATACTGACGGAAGAGACACGTATGGCAATCCACTGTACGGTGACCTGGTTGCCATGCCAGTTGCTTTGCGACCGGCAATTTCTGGTGGTGCGTGTGAGGCAATATCGTCGTGGATGATGACGATATGGATGATTTGGATGATAAGGATAGGGGTGAAATGATAGGGGTGATTGGGGACGGGTTGACAATAATAGATGCCATAGAGTCTGAAACATAACAAGGATTAATATTTGATTCCATCACCTAATATAATATGTGTATAGATTTATTATAATTTTTTTTTTTTTCAAATTATTATTTACTTTGAATATTGTTTTTGTTTTGACAGTTCAATGAACCATTATTATTTCTGCAACAGTGCATCGTAGTAATAAAATACAAAATGTATTTAGTGTGCATATAATGTGAATATAAAATATAAAATAATTTGACGTGAGGTGAAGTAAGTATGTAGATGTCAATAAGGAAAAATATTTTGACGTCAAGTAGAGTTAATATGTTGAATGCAGGCAAAATAGATATTAATATATTATGCCAGGGTCAAGGCGCATAGGTGGTTCACACGAAGGTGTTTGTTGCGAGTGCGATTGTACCTCGGCAACCCTGTGCGCTGAGACAAGAGGTCGCATCTCAACGTCATGTGCCGTAATGCGATCCTGACGATCTGGTGACAGATAAGTTATTTGTTGCGGGGGCACGGGCATACGCCGTGTACATTTTAATTTGGCTAGTAGAAAATCTCGTTTCCAGTATGCGAGACAGCCTAGTATGAGGCAGAGAATAGTAGAAAAAGAGACACTGTAAATAGGCAAATTATTATGATTGTACCAAAGTGGTGCATTTAATTCGTCCAATTGTTTTTTCCAGGTGTCATAAGGTACTTGGTTTTGGGGGGTACCTTGTGATTGTAGGCGTGATATGATTTCCAAGATTTGGTCATCTGTGCCTAAAGTGTTGACAATGTCTGGGGAGGTGTGATTAGAGACCAGGGCGAGTACGGTAGCTAATTCTGGTATTGAAAAGCTAGGTGATTTAGTGATGAGCGACGTTCTAGTTGTATGGCTAGGTAAAATAAAAGATTCACCGAAAGCCGTACATTGAGGTTGAATATCAATGATTCCATTACCTTGTAATGTTATTTGTGAATCAGTCATATTTTGTTGGTTTTGAGCATCTGGACATTGTATAGCGAGCCGTTCAGAACGAACGCTAAAAATCCATGAATTTGTTTGAGGAGAGTGAAGAAAGGTAGGCTCATAATGCAATATTACTCTTTAATCAAAAAGAGCAGTGATTGACAGTTTGTTGCCTGTGAACAGACTGTAGAGACATGATTTTTTATGTGATTTGTAGATAGGTCGCATAGGAGAGCAAATTGTAATAATGTTTTGAGTGCAGTGAGTCAAATCGTCATCATTAAGTTCTACATAATATTCTCCATCTGGTGTTACAGCAATGTAATTGTGAGATGGATAAATAGCAATAGCGGTCGTTTGATTGGGAATGAGATATGGCAAGGATATGGCTTTAAAGAGACCAAAATATTTATTGTATTCCTTGATAGGTAATTGCACAAATAATCTAATTATGCCATTGGTAGTGGCAAGGTGAACAGTCGCGAGGGAATAATAGAGATAAACACTGTCGATGGTGAGGCCTGATAAAAGTGTATTGCCAGCGCCCAAGTTTGGTTCAATTTTAATCAACAGTTCCAATAGGGTAGATGGTGAAATAAATGTTTGACTCAAATGGCCTAGCGCTGTTAAAGAAATGGCACTTTCAAGTTGGTCTATGTTTTCTTTGATGTTTACAAGAATATTCTCGAAAGTGCGAAAGTTAGTCTGAATCGTGTATAAGGACGTAATCAAATAGGTCTCGTCATATGTCATATTTATAAAATTATTTTCCAGAGTTTTGATTTTTTCATTTATTCCCAACATAGTTTTTGCCATAGTTCTGATATCTTTTGAATTAGAACGAGCAGTCACTGTAGCTTCTTTAATGTATGATAGCTGTTCAGTCATAAGGTGTGTAATTTTATCAGTTTTCAATGTCATATCGTTGATTCTATTATTGACAACAACTAAATCTTTTTGGGTAGCTACCCCAAACAAGAAGCGTAGTGCACTCCCAACTATATTAAGGGGTGCCCGTTTTCGTCTGTTTTCTCCTGGGATTAAGGTAAGATATATGTCATCGAGCTGTGTTTTTACTAATTGGGCCTGTGTTGTTAAAAGTTTCGTTTCCTTGTCATTTAATGCGTTAATGTTTTGTACATGTCCAAAAAAGGGGGATGAAGGAGAAATTTGGCCAACTTTTTGTATATTGTTAACTTTGGAAATAAATGCATTAGTAACGCGTTGATAATCCGAGATGTTGGTGTCTACTTTTATAACCCAAAATTGGCCGGTAAATAACAGGTCATTTTGTCGAATAAACATAACGCCAGTATCTGTGTTAGGTTCGAGAGCTGAGGCTGCAATGCAACCTTGCATAATAAGGAGGAAGATAATAATTGCCATAGTATGTGATTACCTTTAAGTTGGGGCGGTGTTGTTGTAAAATGGAGAGATCCTGTCAGTTCCTATATTCGATAGGGGCTTACTGCAAAAATAAATAAAGAGATTTCAGGCAAAGGAGAGCCGAGAATGACATTCTAATAGTAAAATAACAATTTTATCAGTGATGAAATCTGTTATTGATAGGAAATGAAGTTTATGAAATCAAGCTTGTATGGAGAGTCCGTAGTAAATAATACTACCGTGTCTGTAAAATTATTCAGGATATTTATGTCTTGGTTTCCTGGAAGTGGGATTTATTGATGACAATTTTCAAAATATGTTATCGTTAATCACCAAAATATGTTATCGTTAAGGGAAGGTTGTTACTGAGATTGTGAGGGGCAACAAATCTCATGAGGCGTAAACAGTGTAATTGATACCTATATAAAGTGTTGTGCTGTCTGAAGAGTATCAGTTACAATCAAGATTGCAGTAGAAATGTAAGTTACCATATTGTTGTGGTACGAATTGTCATTTAACTTATATTAAAGAACATGAACTAAAACTTCTTATTAGAATCACCTTGCTTACGAATACCATCATTATATTTAGCTTAGGTATTTAGAGTCATTGATCGATCACGGATTTAGAGATTAGAAAGGATGTCACTTGCAGGCAGATGAGGGAAACTCGTCACAATAGGGAGGGGAACAATAATTAGAGATAGGAGGGGAAACCGAGGTGTGAAGGATTAGGCTAGACAAACGACAGGTCAGAAGATCACGAGCAGCGAATAGATTAGGTCAATTCACGAGCTAGAAACTTGACTGTAGTGCTGTCCTGCTATCAGGCAGCACTGTAAAGTAGAGTCTGGATCCGCGGCCATAGACGCTAGGTCTATGCCCGGTCACTGGATAGGGAGCAGTACATGGTAGGGCGAGTGCGGTACCAACGGTTAGTAAGGGCGGTCCAGACGTAATCGCTGAGTCCCCCTGAACACTTATTATCGGAAGGCACTAGCAGACATGTCACTCAAAGTAGTTGTAGTTTAGATAGGGAGTAAGGAGTATTGTGTTATCATCAGGGGTGCTATTGTGTTACCTCCAGCCCCGACGCCTGCAGACAGGGTGAGTACTATAATGATGTTCTATTCTTGTTATCAGGTAGATATCCTGAGGGATAGGTTATGTAATTTCATTGATAGCCTTCAGCCAATAAACCATGTTTAGTTACTCTGATACTGTTTACTGTTTTCCTGCTAATTGACCGGCCGCACCTCATTGTGCGTCCAAACCCACGTGTCCCGGCTTGTGTTTATCCCCTAACCGGATTCCCTATCATCCGAAGTCACAGATAGGGTGGTGGCAGCGCAGAAACCCTGCAGTCCATTACAATATTGGCAATATTTTAAATGAAATTGGGTAGCATATATTATTTGTTCAAATGCATTACTGTGCATTAAATTCATTACTTCAAAAAAATTTTGAATCATTAATTACAATAAGATTTTCAATTATTTTAATTATACACTTAAAGTGTTATTTGCAATTAACTATTGTGTCCTATTATACACATGAGTGTATTATTCGCCTATCAGTGTATATTCCATTCCTTATTTCATAATAACTTAATAAATAATGTATGCTACTAAATACACTACTAATTTTACTAATAGTGTGTAAAATGTTGTATATGTGAAGTGATAATGACGTGTGATGTAGTTGCTTAGTTGGTTTTGTATTACTTGTACGAATTATCCAGTATGTCATTTTGAAAATATATTGCAATTATGTTTGCTAATTTGGTGATTTGATGTGTTGTATATAGGGATTGCATCTCAGCCTTCGTCGAGTTCGCGGACATTTGTACCCATTGGTACGAATTGTTCCAATGGCCTCGGGTCATGGAGGCAGCTATCGAGTGTGCAAGAGTACGACGAAATGACCTTGACTTCCTTCACGACCTGGGGGTCTGCGATCCCGATGAGTGTGGCTGTGGTGTACCATATCCGGATTGGTATTTATACAATCCGGAGTGGAGTGACGATGGTGGGGAAGACGACGAGATTTATCTGTCGTCTCTGTTGTAGAGGTGTGTATAATGTTATTATTGCACCTCACCCTTTTTTTTTTTTTAATGTGGTGACTTATATTGTCATTCCTTGAACTGTGTGTCAAAAGTTTTACCTATTTCTATTTCGATTATCACTATTTATGTTTATTTTCTGTTGCTTTGTTTTCCAAT
Organism: Sweltsa coloradensis; assembly: GCA_024449915.1. NCBI lineage: Eukaryota > Metazoa > Arthropoda > Insecta > Plecoptera > Chloroperlidae > Sweltsa > Sweltsa coloradensis. Next base: position 17,219 of record JAMZAV010011355.1, on the reverse strand, counting down.
GATTTTAATGACGGAGTGCGAACGCGTGTGCTAGCACGTGTTGGTAGTAGTTTGGAAAAAACTTTTTTCACTGCAGTTTTATGAGGTCTCTGAGTGAGTGACGTAGGGTACATATTCGTTGTCGGTAAACTGTAGGAGAATGCTTGATGAGGTGCATTGTTTACATTTGAAGGTAATTGTGTGTACATTGTTGGAGCACGTGAAGAGCCTGGTAGACTGTAGTCGTAACCCAGAGTCCTAGGATCAATGCTTGGTCGTGGTACATTATTGTTCACGTTGTGTGAACCTGAAGTCCTTGGTTCGATGTAGTTGTTCGGGGAAGACGTTTGTTGTGTCTCCGTTGGCATTGGCGGTATAGCTAGTAGTAATCATCAGTTAATGTAGGTAACAATGTATTTAAGCGTGTACTAGCCTTTTCATCTTGCCTTATTCGTTTTCGAATTTCTTTCGCAGTCAAATTTCTGTATTGGTATGGGAGTGTTTGTTTGTTACCAGTAGAGTCATCGTCTTTTTCTCCATTTTTTTCTTCTTCTGTCTCTTCTTCTTCTTCTTCTTCTTCTTCTTCTTCTTCTTCTTCTTCTTCTTCTTCTTCTTCTTCTTCTTCTTCTTCTTCTCCGTCTTCTTCTTCTCTACTGCTGATGTCTTCTGCCTTCTTTGTTGGTTCTTGTTGTAGGTCTTGATTGGGTATGTCATTGTGTGTTTGTTGATCTTGATGTATGGAATTGTTCTGCCGTATTTCCCGTTCATTGTAATGTTTTAACCGATTTATATGGACTGTCTGCTTTTTTTCGTATGTATATGTTGTATATAACAAGTGACGTCACGTCGTATGTCATTTATGATGTAAGGTCCATTGTATAGATGAGCCCATTTTCGAACACGTATTTTGTTGGTTAAACTTGGTGTCATTAACATTACCAGGTCTCCGATTTTGAAATTCATTTTTGTGACTTTTTTATTGTAGTATTTTTCATTTATTTGCTTGCAATTTTCCAGATGTAGTTTTGTTAGATCATATGCTTCTCTTAATCGTGTGCAAAGTTCTGATGGGTAATGATGGTCAGTGTTGTAGTGGATAGCAGGTGGTTTGCTTAACTCATCGAGTGGAAGAGTCATGTGACGTCCAAATAGTAAGAAGTATGGGCTATAGTGTGACGACGAAGATATATTACTTCTCACTGCTAGTAGGACTAGTGGTACATAACTGTCCCAATTACGTGCGTCTTTCTGAACGAAGTGTAATATGATATTGTGGAATGTTAAGTGTGTTCGCTCGACTAAGCCATTTGATCTCGAGTTGTAAAAGGTCACTCGTAGGTGTTTGATCTGCAATATTCTCAGCACTTCTCCAAAAATATTTGATAAAAAATTTGTTGCATTATCTGTGATTATGATAGAAGGGCATCCGAAGATTGTTATGACGTGATCAATTAAGGCCCGGGCGATAGAAGTAGCGTTTTGATTTTTCAAACACGTGAAAATTGGGTATCTGCTGTATCTGTCAATGAACGATAAGACATACTTGTTACCCGAATCTAGGTAATTAGAGGGCCAATATATCCATGTGTAAAACTGAAAATGGGGTGTCTGGTTCTTCATAGGTTTGAAGTGGGGCTCTCGGTGGGTGTGGCTTGCCTTTCCGATGTTGACAAGTGACACAGCTGTCACAATACTGTTTAATTTCTCTATGCATGCCAGACCAGTAATAGCGTGATGCAATTGCACTAGTTGTCCTGTGGTGTCCACTGTGTCCACCAAAGGGGCTATCGTGAAACAGTTCGAGGATAGTGTATTTGAGTGAGTCAGGTACAACAAGACGATGGTTAGGTGCATCTTTCGACCTAATTCTGAATAGAATATTGTTCTCTAGTGCATAATCGTCTAGTGCATAGTTATCGTGCACTAATTTATCAATTATAGGTTTCAAGGTGGCGTCTGCTAGTTGTTCTTGACGTTTTCTGCGTCGGTCCCAAGTAGGTGTATAAATTCGTTGGTCTTCGTCTGTATCTTCATCCATGATGTTTTCATGTAGGCGACTTAATGCATCTGCATGTGGAAAATTTTTTCCAGGTACGTAATCAAAATCAAAGTCGTAATCCGCGAGCAAAATGCACCATCGAGAATGTCTGGCACCTAGTTTGTCTGTACACATTAATTGTTTCAATGGTTTATGGTCACCCTTTAGTATAAAATGTCTACCAAAGAGGTAAGGTCGAAAGTAAGTTATACCATAAATTGCTGAAACACATTCGCGTTGCCAAGCTGAGTAATTCTTTTCAGCTGGTGAGAACTGTTTACTAGCAAAAGCTATGGGTCTCTCTACACCATCAAAGTTTTGACTAAGGACAGCGCCGCATCCAGTATCACTTGCGTCTGTGGTCAATGTAAATTCACGTGAAAAATCCGGAAATGCGAGTACTGCATCGCTGCATATTGTTTTCCTTGAAGTGTTGAATGCATTTTCATGTTGTTCTGTCCACTTGAAGGGAGCGTTTTTTCGTGTGAGGTCTGTCAATGGTTTACAAATGGAGGCTAGGTTTGGAAAGAACCTACGATAGAAACCCAAAAACCCAAGATAACGTTTGATGTCTTTTGGTGTGCGTGGGCGTGGCCATGTTGTTATCGCTTCTAACTTTTCTGGTGCTGGGTGTATGCCTTTGGTGCTAATGATATAGCCCAAATATGCAATTTGTGTCTTTAGAAAGTTGCATTTAGAAGGCTTTAGTTTCAGTCCTACCTCATGAAGGCGGCGTAGTACCATTTCTAAATGAATTAAGTGTTCGGCAAGTGATTTTGAATAAATTATTAAGTCGTCAATATATATTATTAAAAACTTGTACTGCATATCCCGAAACACATTTTGAATGTATCTGGTCCAAGTCGCAGGTGCGCTGCGAAGCCCTTGTGCAATCGCGTGAACTTGAACGCTCCTTTTTGAGATACTATTGTTGTTGTTTTTTATCATCTTCATGTATTTTAATGTTAAAAAACGCGTCCTTGATATCGAACAGACTGCACATCTGCATGCCATGCAAGTGGTCTATGGCTGTATGCACATTACTCATCGGGAACGAATCAGCGTGTGATATGCTATTTAGTTTTTCAAAACTGCATACCAAACGATAATCTTGAGGACTGTCTTTTGAATCAATCTTTTTCTTAATAACCATACAAGGAGAGCTCCATTGCGAGGTAGAAGGTACTAGAACACCTAAATCCAGCAGTTCTTGTATCTTATCATCGAGTATAGTTTGTGTTGCATAAGGTGTACGATATGGTTTCAATCTTACAGGTGGGGAGTTGCCTGTGTAGATTCTATGTACAATGTCACTAGCTTCTCCAATTTTGTCTCCTTTCTTGAAGAAAACATGTGCATATTTGTATAATATATTTCGTACTTGAGTTTGCACAGTCTCTGATAAATGGTTCAAATAACAGAGTTGTCCAATGCGTTCCATGGCTTGCATGTGCTGCGCCTGAGTATTTTGTATGGGTCCGGAATCGAACCCTGTATCTGTCGTAACCATTACGACATTGTTGACGTCACTGCTGTTGTCTGCAGTTGATATAGTATGTACATTATGATGTGGATGTTGTATCAATGTGTTATTTACAGTACTTGTATCCGTTTTGTTAGACACACGTTCAGCGCGATTACCTTCGTTGCATGTCTGCATGGTGTCGAGGTGAGGTGCTGTTTGAACGTTGCTATGGATAGGGTTAACTCTCCGTGCGTTGTGGTGCACTTGTTTTCTGCTATGTCCAGCATATGCAGTGTATGTGTTGCTATGACGGTACGCCACTGGATTGTTCTGCTGATTTGGTTTTTTATTGTTGTTATCTTCCATTATGTGTGTTGTGACGTAGTCAGACCGGTGTAGTTCATGACCTACAGCCAGCTGTTTTCGTACAACTATTTTCTTGGCATTTTGTTTATCAATCAAGGCATTAATGGCTGCCATATTTAGTGACTTCCCTGGTGAGACATCTTGAAGTCGCGACAATCCAAGAGCTTCAGCTTGGTCCATATGATCTGCATAAGTATTTGATGTCAATGTACCTGTATTGTTATAGTTGTTATTGTTGTGAATGTCATCTTGTTCCACGTCCCTGTCTGTGGTAGGACATACTTGTTGACGTACCTTCATATCTCCTGTCGGAAGTATCGAACTCGAGGGGGGGCGCGAGTGATGTTCTAGGGTGCTTAACTCCTTCCATATAAAAAACTCAATTCATTTCTTAGAAACATATTAAAACATTATATTTTAGTCCCAAGTATATTTGTCTTGTCCTTACATAATTATGCCTCCTTCAAAGCCAATACTTAATCTGTTTCAAATCACATTCAGGATATATCTTGGCCAACAAGGTAATTAATAGTTTCATTTATTTTAACAAAACATGTTATTAAATAAAGCTAACGACGTCACAATTAGGCTCTTTTGAGCAGTATATAAACTGAACATCTGCCTGTTGTAAAGTCAGTCTATTCCAGACCTCCGATCTACCAGTTGTTACTGTAGTGATCACACCCCTCCTATGGCATTCAGTTGTTACTGGTAGCCTCTTCCAATTCCTATGGCATTCAGTTGTTACTGGTAGCCTCCTCCTTCTAATGGTATACAGTTGTTACTGGCTCCTCTCTCCATCCTCACCCCCTTGTTATCAGCTAAAAACATTGTTGTTACTAAAGTGTGTTACGTCAGCACGAGATAAGGGTGAGTACAAACAATTATGTCACTATCTAATTTATAAGTATAAATAAGCTTATCTAAGAATGCATAACATGATCAACTAAGCTCTAAATTACCACTACTGTTGACTCTCTTATGCACTAACAATCTATCTATGTACTCTTGTCAATGTATACTCTTATCATAATATGTAACAAAGATTTGTGCTTATCACACCTTAACCTCTAATTATCTATGCACTGCTCATTTTGATATAATTATCTCATATTTCAAACTGCATCACTTGTAATATCATGACCTATGCCATGTCATATATCGTCCTCATTAGACAAATATGCCCATTTCCATGCAACTGACATCACATGTTAATCACTGACATCGCCCCGACTGTCTGTCTGGCCTCCTTAGTTGATTGCATTATGTATCTCAAACAGGGTGGATTATAATAAAAGGATTCTTATTTGACTCAGGATTATCTACTTTGCCCCGACTCTACCCAGTAGGGTCAAGTTCTCACACCTCCCTCCCAGTCAAGCCTTCTTTCCCCGCTTGTTTTACCTCAACTAGACCATAAACTCCCCGTTGAGTGGTGACAGCTACGCTTCCTTTTCCTTGCAGCTCCGACCCCTAACACTACCTTCAGTCACAGCGATGTCTGCGCGAGGGAGGCCGTATCGTGTTGAGGCGATCACACCATGGATCACACAAACATAGGAAAAATACACATGGTATATTTCTTTCAATCAATGTATTTTGCAAAGTTACTGTTTGTTTATTGTAGTGAAAGAAATCGTGTCTTATTGTTTATTATATATAACGAATTGCCACGATCATTATAATGTCATGAGGCGGTTCATCGCGACGACTATCATTATATTTTAATACATAAATATTAACTTTAGTCATTGCTTACAAGCGTACAATATTTCATCAGAATTTACATCCACGCTCAACATTTGGAATAACAACTCATTTAGCTCGCTTATCTTAATTACCTCATATTACAACTAATGTAATTGCCTCGGGCAAGACACGGATTAGTCACCTCTCTGTATGTGTCGGAATATACGCAATATTAACATCTTAACAACGTTGAACTAACACACGGCTATCACGTGCTATCACGTGTACACCATAGTAAACTCTGTCAAATGTCATTACTCTACGTCATGGAAATGTATTATTTTGTGTCATTAAGACAACAGATTTTGTATATAAAGCGCCCAGCTTCCCAATAAAATTAGCTTCTCTTCGTGGCTCTCTCAACTAGTCTATCTATACGATAGCTGACCATAGAGTGTCCACATTAATCAGTCTGTATACAGAACTGTACCATCAACAATCAACAGTAATCTGGTGACTGTTGATCTGAAAATACGTTATGGAAGATAAAACGATCGTTATACGGCACTTGCGACAATTTTGCGTGTCGACTGATTCTGTAATTATCATTTATGTCAAAGTTAATCCAAGATATCTAATTGGCTATGTACAATGTACATACCTTCCCACTCCCTTCGATTTCATAACAGCACGCTAACCTTCGTAAATTACGTAAATTAACTGGTCTTGAAGCAGTATAACTTCAAGTGGTGGCAGCCCTTATTATCTTACTACCCCAGGCTCGAACCATGACAATAACGCTCATTACTATACATCCGAATAAACACAACACGTGTTCACAATTTTCACAAGATTGAAAAAACAACACAAATATACAACATAAATATGAAACACAAAAATATATAAACACACTAAAGCACAAGGTACATGCAGTTTTCTTATAAGTTTTCATTACCCGAGTGATCGCCTAGCACTGGTGGGCTCCGTCAACCCTCTACCTGGCTATATCGGTATGCGGGCGAGCTCACGCCAAGTGACGTATTGCTAGAAAGGGTGCAGTGAACAAGGCTCGCGAATAGCTTCAAAATTTGTTGGGCGATTTCGTTGCATTTTTTTCTGATCTCTATGATACACATACAATCTTTTTAAAATTCAAATGATGTTTGGGGAGTGGACTGGGCCTTTAAGATCCACCAGAAGTTACTTGAGATCTAAAATCCCTTAGGCTCACCAGACGTTACTGGAGACCAACGTCCCCCTCCCTCACTATCACCTATGTGACATTCACAGTCTGGTGGTCCATCTTGACCCATTTGTTTTTTTTAAATAAATATGCATGATATATGCATAATTATGTATTAATCTAATATCTCTATCACTTTTAATGAATTTACATAACAAAGTATCAGAAGGGTTTCATTAAACTGTCCACATTGTAGTAAAATTAAAATTTTATTTACATTTCAGGGGTTTTTTAATTGGGGATAATTGCAAGTTTAGTAATCAAGCTAATTAAGGTAGTTAACGAGGGATTTAAGGATGAAAAGTACACAATATGGGGCTTTTTGGGCCCAATAACTAAAAATCAGGGTTTCTTTATTTGGGGAGTCGATTCTTAAGAAATAAAAAAAGTTTTTTTAACCCCCGTTTTTAAAGGGTTTGCATCTGGAAAAGGGAGGGGTTTTTAAACCCTTGGAATTACCCTGAGATGCTTTGGACTGCACACGGGTTGGTTTGTCGCCAAGTGTACGTAAATAGCGAATGTGTTGCAATGGCGTTTAAAGGGGTTAGAAAAAGACCAAAAGGGTTTTAACCAAAGGGGCTGCCCAAAAGGGGTTCTCTTAGGGTGGGTTTTGTGTGAAGCCATAACGTAAAAGGTTTTAGTAGGCTAAAGGCTGGACACCTTAGGAGGTGGGGGAGGAACTGGGGGTTTAACACGTAAACCTAAAGAGTCTCATAAAACCACCCGACGGGGGGGAAAAAACCGGGGCAGCTTCTTGAGGGAGGACGGGCGAAATACTGTCCGTCAGCAGGGGGATTTTGTTTTAAGGGGTTTGTTAGAAGGGAAAAACCCCACAGTGCCCCCGTTTGGTACCACCCGCCCCTTTTTGAATAAAGTCGATAAGTGAAAAAATAAAATTTGGTGTCAGTTGGATTTTAATGTAAAGGGTGAAAAAACCAGAAAGGGAAAATTTAATAATATCTGTTTCGATGAGTTTTTTGAAAATTTTTTATTTTTTTTTTTTTAGAAAGTCGGGAAGGGTTTTATTAATTTATGAAAACCCATTTTTTAACGTGTCTGACCGTACCAGTTTTCTCCCGCGCACGGGCCACGGGGTGAACCCGGCGTCTCCCGCGGATTATTCCCCTCCCCCCCCCCCCGCTTTCAAGATCACGTGGGGTTTTTGAAAAACCCAAAAACGGGACCCCACGCCTGCAAAAAACTTCTTCCCCTCAATTCAAGTCACGGGGTTTGGCGTTGTAAAAAACACTATCCACCCCCTGCTAAATTTCTTCCCCCCCTCATCAAAAATATTTGGTTGGCTGTTGTCAAAACCGGGGCGGGGGTGATCCACGCCTGCTTAACCCTTCCCCCCGCATCAAGATCACGGGGTTTTGGCTGGTCAAAACCAGTGACCCACGAACCCCCCCCTATACTTCTTCCCCCCGCATCAAGATCCCCTTTGGTTGGTGTTGCCCCCCCAAAACCCAGCTGATCCACGCCTGTATATTTTTCCCCCCCGCATCAAGATCACGGGGTTTGGCTTTGTAAAAAACCAAACTGATCCCCCCCTGTATACTTCTTCCCCCCGCACACCAAGATCACGGGGGTTTGGTTTGTTTTTTTAAAAACCAGCTGATCCCCCGCCTGTTTTTACTTTCCCCCCCGCATAAAAGCCACGGGGTTTTGGGGGTTTAAAAACCCCGGGCGGCCCAGGGCCTGCTATCCCTTTTTCCCCCGCATCAAGATCACGTTTTTTGGTTGTTGTCAAAACCAGTGATCCACGCCTGCTATACCTTTTTTCCCTCCCGCATCAAAGTCACGTGGTGGCTATTGTAAAAAACCAGTTGATCCACCCCTTTGCTATTTCTTCCCCCCCCCAATAAAGTCACGTGGTTGGCGGTTGTAAAAAACCAGCTGTTTCCAAACGCCTGCTATACTTTCCCCCCCCGCATAAAAGATCACGTGGGGGTTTTTGTAAAAACCAGCTGAATCCACGCCTCCCTTATTTTTTCCCCCCGCATCAAGATCACGTGGTTGGCTGTTGCCCAAAACCCAGCTGATCCACGCCTCTTTTACTTTTTCCCCCCGGGAAAAATAAAAGATCCAGGGTTTGGCGTGTAAAAACCCAAGCTGATCCCCGCAATCCGTATACTTTTTTCCCCCCGAAATCAAGATCACGGGGTTTGGGGCTGTTGTAAAAACCCAGCTGACCCAAACGCCCCTCCCTTATACTTTTCCCCCCCTCATAAAAGTTTAAACTTTGGTTTGGTGCTGTCAAAACCAGCTGATCCACATCTCCATCTTTCCCCCCCCCCCCCCCTACTTTCAAGAACTCGGTGCGACGAAAAATTTTTAAATTTAAGTGCTAGGGTTTATACGTGATCAAAAGGATTATGTAAAGACAAGGACTCAAGTAAATTTTGGATTATAAAGGTTTTGTGAGTACAAAAAACAAATTTAAATGAAAATTTTTTGGAGGGGGGGTTTGTTATTTTCAAAAGGGTTTTAAATTTATGGTTTTAATTCTTGGCCCCCAAAAGGTGGGAAATTTCGTTTTTCCCTTGATTGTTTTTGTTTTAAACGCTGCATTTATTGGAAAAAAACTCATTTTCAAAAATTTTAATGTTTTGGTGTTAGCTCCGAGGATCCTATCATTTAGGCCTATAAGCAAATTTAAAAAAAATATATATTTTTTTAATTGGGGGGAAAGTAAAAAGTCTGAGAGCAGCTGAGGGAGGGACCCCAGAGAGGTAAAATTTTCCTAAAAAGTAAGTGGGTTAAATTTAAAGTTTTTTTTGTTTTTTATGATGTGGGCAAAAATTTAATTACTTTTTGTTTTCGGGTTAAATTTTTGGGTTTTTTAAATTTGGGAGGAGTTCCCCCCTTTATTGATTGAGCTAAAAATTCACAAAACAAAGTATTAAATTTTAGCTATTTAACCGGGTAGGAGTAGGAAACTTGAAAACCAAAAACTAAGTTTTTCAGGTCACATCGGGCCCGAGAAAAGGAAAAAGTAAATGTTTAAACTTATGTTATCATAAAAAATTATTGCCACTTTTAATTGGGCTTCCCTACCCCACCGTTGTTCTTCAAAAAACCCAAATCCAATTTTCAAAGCTTATTGGCCCGTCTGCCTTTTTAAAATGTCATTGCATTAAATTCATTGCTTTCGGCCTTTTTGTTAAAAGAAATTTTAAATGTAAAATTGGGTGCTTAAGTTTTCTAAAAACAACACCCAGGGCATTTTGGTTTAATCTTATCTGCGCTTTTTTTGCCGATTGGAAATTCATTCCCCTGATTTGACCCCATACTGTACTTTTACCTTTTTGCATTATGGCCGGAAAAACATCACCCCCTTGCTCACACTCAAAAGGGGCCTACCCCCCAAAATACGGTCGGGTGCGTCATAAATCATTCAACTTAGAAAAAACCAAAACGTTATGTGCCCACCACTGTATTGGATTTAGAAAAAAAGGGAATCATTCCCCAATTAGCCCTCAAGGTGCTTTTTAAAACCTTTTGACCCTACCCCAGTAAGGTCAATTTCCCCATACCCCCTCCATTTTAAGGCTCTCTTTCCCTTTCGCTATCACTGGTCTATTAAAAATACCCCCTTTAACCTTGTTTGAGTGGTGACAGCAAACCCCCCTTACACCCCGGGGAAACGAGCGGGGGAAATTGTGGGGCTCTTTTGGTTTTTGGGGTTTGGGGCTTTTATCTGCTTCCAATGCAGAAGGTCCAGTCCAGGGTACGATTCCCCCCAAAAAGTCAGAAGTTTTTTAACTTTGAGGGGGCCTAAGCCCATCAGTTCTTGTTTTAGGATTTTGTAAAGGTGCTTTGGAGCCTTTCCTACCCAACGAAGAACATAATACATTTCAGATTTGGGTTTCGAATCGGCCCTTTGTTATTCGGGCCGTTGTTTCCCGCGGGTTTTTCGAAATGCCCAAAACCCCCCCCCACGGATTGCTATATTATTTTAAAAAATATCGATCTTTGGTTTGGTTACCCGCTCACCCCCCCCCCCGTATTGCGTCGGGGCCGGGCGGGGTTTTGGCTTGGTTGTTTTGTTTTAAATTTCCCCCACTGAAAATCAGGAGCGTCACTAGAGTTTGGGAAAATTTTGGGGGGGGGGGGGGGGGCGCAAGCCCCTTTTGGGGAGAAGAGGACAAAAGCACGGGGGGGTTCCCAAGGGGGGGAAAGGAGCCCCAAAAAAATTAAAATCCCCGCCGAAAGGGGGAAAATTTTGAAAAATAATTTTTTTGAGTGCTTTTGGGGTGCTTTTTAAAAAAAAAGCTTTTAGGCTGAAGAAATTTAATAAAACATTGTAGTTTGTGTGTGTTAATTTTTTTTGTCGTCATGTCGAGCTTAAAATTCACATCTTTTCCATGGAAACATAAACGTTTGATTTTATTTTAAAATTAGGGGAACATTTATTTGTTACGGTAAATTTCCCGGACAATAAAAAGGAAAAAAGATTAAAAATGATCAAATTTTTAGGGGGGGGGCTCTGAGGGGTTTGCCCCTAAAAATTTTTTAAATTTAAACAAGGTAATTTGACCCCATTCGGGTTGGGGGGGGGGGCTCCCCCTTTTTTTTAAAAAACAGTTAAAAAACTATTTATTGTTTTTCTAAAAAGGAAGTAAATTCACCATTTTTTTTTGGGTTGGACAAAAGAAGGAAATAAAAAAATTAGACAATTTTAATTGTAGTTTTTAAATTTAAATTTCCCAAAAATTTGGGCCTACTTGAAAAATTTTTAACATCAAAAAATTTTTTTAAACACGTGTTTTTTAAAAAAGAAATTGGGGGCCTACCCACCGGTACATCTTTTTAAAAAAAAAAGTATGATTATCAAAAATTTTTTTGAAATAAATAAAAAATTCGCGGAAAGGCAGCTGTGACTGTGGGTGGGGTTTAAATTAAAAAAAAAAAATAAAAACAAGGAAAATTTTTGGGGGGGGGGGGGCGGATTGCGATTGGGGGGCTTAGCCCCCCCCCCAAAAACCCCCCTAGGCCCACAGCAGTGAAAAATCAGTTATATAAATGAGTGGGTAGAATTTTAAATAAAATTTAAATTTTTTTATTTATTTTAAACCCGGGGCCTTTTGCTTACCGGTCCCATGCTCTTTCCCACCCGGGGCTATGCGTCCGCCAATTTAAAAAGGGAAATTTTTGGGTCTGTTTTTTACCCTGGTTTAAAAAAAACGTGTGTTTTGGGCAGAAATTTGATTTCCCTTTTTTAAAATAAAATACCCCCCAAAAAACTGGAGAATAATTTTCCCAATAAGATTAGACATTGAAAAGAACAAAATTTGGAGCCCACAGAACTTGGGTTTTTCGAAAAATAGGAATTAAAAAAAAAGGACGAAAAGGGAATGAATTTCACGTCCCGGGTATCCAAAGGTCTATTTTTTATTGCCTTTTGACCTGACCCCCCGAAAATTGTCAGCGCATCCCGGCCACTGGAGTGCACAAGGGAATGGGGAAAACTACGTATAGAGGTACGTTTTGGGGGGGAAGCTCCGAGGAAACCAATTTTTGCATATTGTATGCAGAAAAATTTTAACAGTATGATCGAAAATCGATAAAAAAAAGTAAAGTTTTTCCGTTTGATTACAATTAATATGCGCCGTGCGGGAGAAAATAAAAATGATTGTATTTTTTATAATAATAATTTTGTTTGTTTTATTATTAATCTAGGGTTTTTTTTTGATTTTTCTCTTAAAATTCCAGAATGGATCTAACTTTATTAGAAATTTCTTAAAAAAAGAGGGAAAACGTATTAAGAAGATAAGAATTTTTAACCCGCGGATAAAAAATATTTTTTAATTAAAAAATTTTTGAAAGTAAAAGTTTTAAAGTTTGGAAAAAATAATTTTTGATTGTTACTAAAATTTTACTGAAACAAGGGGATGATAGTATTTATTAATCTTTTTTCAAAAACCCTTCGTTTTTCGAAAAATTTACCTGAAAAGTTCAAAGGAATTTATTTAAAAAAAAAAACTAAAGTTTGGGGGTAAGAGGCCAAAACAAAATGTTGGTAGGTTTTTGAAGGGGGGGCATTATTTAATTTATAAATTTAAAATTGTACGATAAAAATTTTAAAACTTGTGAATAAAAATTAGTTTTAAAACCCTTTTTATTGTGAAAAAATTTTTTTCATTTTCCCCACAAACGTTTCATTTGTCAAATTTTCTTCTACAGTAAAATTTTAAAAAAATTAAGTTGATGAAATGTTTTTAATCCGGGAAATCTTTTGGGTAGAAAAATTATTTAAGGGGGTCATATTTTTCATGTATCACACCTTTCTTTTTGTTTTGTAAAAGTTTAAAAGGGGAAAAAAGAGGGGGAAAAATTTTTTACTCAGTCTTTTTAATTTTTATAACAAATTTTTTGATAAAAAAAAAGATAGCGGGCCCAAACGGCATATGCGATCTTTATGAAAAATTGGAAGGGTCCTTCGAAATCTCTAAAAATTAGATCTGCCCCGTTTTTTTTGGGGACAATCAAAGAAAATTTTCCTGAATACTACTTTTTCGATGGGTTTTGATTTTTAGGGGCGAAATTTACGTGACATTTTAGCCCCATTTTGAAAACGGGTGGGGGTACAACGCGTTCATATTTTACCAAAGGGGCATTTAAAAAATGGTGGGGTGTATACCTTTTTTAAAGAAAAAGTTGGAAAAAGTTTGCCCGGGAAACCATAGAAATAAAAAGTTTTTAAAATAAAATTTTTTGATGTAATAATAAAAATTAAAAAAAGTTCAATAGAAAATTGACAACAATTTTACCTACAATGCGTTAAAAAAAAACTTACAAAAGTTTAAAAAAAGTCCCCCGCAGACAAAAACCCTATGAAAAATGCTCAACCATCAAAGCGGGCTAAAAAAGCCCCTTCGCCCAAAACGGCCTAGTTAGATTACATTTGGATTGTGCTTAAGTGTTTGGGGCCCAAGTTTAAATTTTTTTAAAATTTCTTTTTTAAGATTTAAAAAAATTTTTTGTATTCTTAAGTTGTTTCAAATAGCTGGAGTGTGTTAACCCAACCCGCTTCGATTCCCCCTAAAGTCAGAAGTTTTTTTAAATTTTGATTTGGACTTCAGTCCATCAGGTTTTTGTCTTAGGGTTTGTAAAAGGTGACTTGGGGGCCTTCCCCAAACAAAAGAAGTGCCTAATTTAAATTTTAGAGTTGTTCTGAATCGGCCTTGTTGATTTGGGCGTTAAATTTGCGGGTGTTCGCACTGTCCATACCCATGAATTTCTTTTATTTCATTAAAAATAAATTTAATCTTTGGGTTTGGGTTTTTCAATCACCGGGCGATTGCGTCGGGGCCCTTTCATGGTTGGCCCTTTGGGGGGGTTTTTATTTAAAGTCCCCCCCTGAAAAATTTGTTATAAAATGAGTGGGGGGAGACTCTAAATAAAAAATTTTTTTAATTTTATTTATTATTTAGAAACCCTGCAAAGGAGTATTTTAAAATTTCATTTTCAACGTGAAAGGGGGGTTAGTTTGGCCATTTCCGCAAAACGAGGGGGCCAATTTTAAATCAAAAATTTTCAGGAGGTTTGTTGGGGGGTAATTTAATTTAAAATTGAAAAGTCTACCCCTTTCTTTTGGGCGAAATTGCAAATTCTCTAGAGCGCGATATCAGCGTGTATGCCTTCCAATGTGACCTCCATTGTTCTGAAGTTTGTTTGCAAAATATATAGCGTGGTGGTTAACCTTGTGTGATCTGCAGTTGAGTTTTGGATTAAATTGCCCAGGTAGCCAATTTTGGAATTTACCTCACTGATGAGATTGGCAATAATTTTAATACCTTTAGTGTTTTGTTTGCCTGTCACAGATATGTCTGAAACAAAACTAATCTGATCAGCAATTAAATGAACAAGACTTTGGTTTTTTGTGTCGATTGCGTTAATTTGTGGTTAAACTGCCTCGAGGTCTTGAATATTTAACACCCCGAACAAAAAACGCAAAACATTTCCCACAATTCCTACTGGTGCACGTTAAGTTCTGGACAGGAAGTGCTAGATCCGCTAGGGATGAGCGTATGATATATGTTAGTCAAAACGAGTTTGTATTTGACGGGCCTTGATCAGTAATCAGGGTATTGACGGCATTTCTGTCCAAATCTGGCAGATTCTTGATGTGATTAACTTCTGTAATGAACTCTTTAATTAGTCTAGAATAGACGGACATGATGATGTCGATAGTAATTGTCCAGAATAATCCGGTGAACAGAAGATCGGGTGTTTAAAAAAAGGTTCTCGTATCTTGGTTAGGTTCTATGGCCAGAATGGATGTTCAGCTAGCAACCCATATATAAAGTAAAAGAATCATTATTATTTATTTATTATTATTTATTATAATGTAGATTCGTTACCTTCAGAGAGTGATGGGCAGAGTGACTGTATGAGGTTCGTTGAACTTGCTCGTGTAAGTATGCGCGGCAAAAGGGGAAATGCCCTTAAAAAAGGGTAATCATAATGTACACTTACGATTTTTTAATTAGAGATGCTTTATTTTTCTAGGTCAGAGGTATAACCTATTCATATGTGGGTGATTTACAAAATTTCTCTTATCTTTGTTTTTGGTTAAGGGATCAAGGTCATGATACACGTAGATTATATACAAATGCCAAAATAACGAATCCTTATCAGGTAGAGCCCGTGTGGAACATGTTATGTGGTTCCATTGGCCGCAAAATAGTCGTATGCATGTCACAATGAAGTATGTAGGACACACACATAACAAAAACTTGTAGAAATACAGCCAAACCTTACACACTCAAAAGGAATGAGATCTAAAAAAAGGGCCAAGCTCATCTACCCTTCCACATAAACGTAGTGTCCCATAACAGCATCCTCGAAAAGCTTGGCAAAATAGAATTGCGATTTTAATTTAACGTAATAGTTTATCCAAGTTCTTTTTTTCTAATTAATTTAAACGTAATAACATGCAAATTCTATTTTGCCAAGCTTTTCGAGGATGCTGTTATGGGACACTGTACGTTTATGTGGAAGGGTAGATGAGCTTGGCCCTTTTTTAGATCTCATTCCTTTTGAGTGTGTAAGGTTTGGCTGTATTTCTACAAGTTTTTGTATGTGTGTGATCTCATTACTTTTTCAAGTTCCATTACAAAATTATTTGCTAAAATATAATATTTGTATCAAAGTTGATTTAAATTCTATGGTATTAGCAGTAACAATATAGGATGTAAAATATCTAGACCCGGATTCATGTACATCCTGGGTATAGGTGGTATAACCATGGTATAACGACGGTATAAGGACTGGACCCCAATTCTTGAGTTCGTGGGAGATGAGTTGAAAACGCAATTTGAAAACGAAGTCGTTTTCGTTTTCGAAGGAATTGGTATTCTTGAACGGTATCGTGGAAAAACGTCATGGGTTGTGAGTTGAACGCATTGATATTAAACCCCCTATAGTAGGCTAGCATAGCAGTCTCCTCTACCTCCGCACAGGCGCGAGCGTAGCAAATTGAAGACTCAACCGGCCCATTTCAAGATGGCGATTTGGTGTTTTAATTTATGCTTTTTTAATGCAATAAAGTATTTTACTGGATTGTTTGATATGGTTTTAGCTTGTGCAGCATGGTATTAAACAAAAGAAACAATACGAAGTGTTTGCATAAGGGAATTTAGTAATCATTTGTGTGTTAAAGGCTAGTATGCTTACCTGTCAACCTGGCGGCAATCTTGAGAACTATTTGGCCACAAATCGCTCCCATTTGATTAACATGTAAACTGTCATTTTAAGATGGCTTCTAATTGTACCGGAAGTGGACCACCGACTGCTGGTCTAGCCAATTATATAGGATGTCTATGGTTGAAAGAGTATCACGAAATCCAAAACACTTTAAAAAGATTTGCGTATAGCAAAGAGCTCGAAAAAGTTCTAATTTATTCTAGATGGCAGTGCCTTCATAAACGCGGGCCAATCGAAAGACAAGTTGTATGAAATGATTTGATTGTTGCAATTATGTAAACAAACAGATGAGCAAGTTCATATCAGAACAATTGTTGTGCTGGCATAGGGTTGGCTAGGCTTGTCCAAACATGTAATGTAAGTATGAATTTTACATAGTCCTATAGCCAAATGGAACTTTAGACCTACACTTTTGCATTATAAATAATTTTCCACATCTGGGCCTAGGCCAGGGACGGTTTCTGATTTGTTTTATGAGAGTATTAATGACACCTTTTCTCGTTCCACACAAAGAAGAAAAATTTTAAATGTCCGCTATTTGTTTACGTATCGCACTTTCCCGCCTAACTCTGCTTGTACCGTCAACAAGTGTCAAGTTACTATGGTTACTTGTTGATTGTATGCCAAGTGTTTAAGGCTTATTTTAAAACCTTTATTTGGAAGCCTTCCAACAAACTTTTCAACTTTTTTTTCAAAAGAGGACTATATTTCTAATAACCTTATATGTA
>JAMZAV010011354.1:0-17833 GCA_024449915.1 Sweltsa coloradensis | reverse complement strand
CATACAATGTCCCGACTGTGTTACTCAATCGTACGGCGTGACTATGATTCTATAACATATGCACTCAGAAGCCGACTGTGTTGACTCAATCGTACGGCGTGACTATGATTCTATAACATATGCACTCAGAAGCCGACTGTGTTGACTCAATCGTACGGCGTGACTTGATTCGGGAGATCTAGGTAAAAATCTATTGTTGAGACCATAAATTTTGACTTTAGATTATTTCCAGGTTTTCATCAGTTGTTAATGTAAATGCAAGGGATTAAGGCAAGTACTTTTATACAGCCATCTTAAAATTCCGAGTACCAGATGACGAGTCGCATACATTAATTGCACCCTGGTAGGTTTCCCAAAGTAAATATAAAAGAATTAAAATGTAAATTCACAAAAATTCATGTTTTCTTGGTTATCGGCATATTGTGACTGAACTTCTTGACAAAATTATAAACCATAATGAAAGTATATAAAACATACACGAGTACAAGTAACCTACCTACGTAAACAGTGACACGAGTACTAGTAACCTACCTACGTAAACAGTGACACGAGTACTAGTAACCTACCTACGTAAACAGTGACACGAGTACTAGTAACCTACCTACGTAAACAGTTACACGAGTACTAGTGACCTACCTACGTAAACAGTGACACGAGTACTAGTAACCTACCTTCGTAAACATTGACACGAGTACTAGTAACCTACCTACGAAAACAGTGCCGATATAGGAACCTACCTACCTTAAAAACATTTTACACGAGTTCTAGTAACCTACCTTCGTAAAAGTACACGAGTACAGAAAACCTACCTACGTAAACAGTGACACGGTACTAGAAAACCTACCTATGTAAACGTGACCGAAAAATAGTAACCTCCCCTACGTAAACAGTTACACGAGTACTAGAAAACCCTACCTAGTAAAAGTGACCGGAGTACTTGTGCCCTCCTACGAAAAACAGTGACACGAGTACTAGTAACCTCCCCTATGTAAACATAAACCGAGAAAGTTACCTCCCTACGAAAAACAGTTACACTAGTACTAGTAACCCCCTTCGTAACAAACACGAGTACTAGTAACCTACCTACGTAAACATGACACGAGGACTATAACCTACCTTCGTGAACAGGCCCTATTTTTTCGGGCCCCCGGATCCCCCCAAGGCCTCGTTAAATAAAATATTTCACATTTTACAGCAAGCCGAGTTGGTGCTTTTTGTGGTTAAATTTTTGCTGTCATGAAACGAAACGAATTTAAAAAACTGTTTACCCTGCTTACTCCGGGGGTAAATATACCCAGTGCTGTTAAACTAATGATTTCCAGTAATTTCAAACTTACCGCTCTCTCTTTCTATTATTTCAAGTTATTTATCTTTTATTTTTTTTGAAAAATAATGTTAAGCGGGGTTTTTTATTTTTTGCAGGTTACTGTTTGAATTCGTTGGGGTTTCTATGATCCAGCGATAAAGGCTCTAGCTTCAGAGGGTTTGGGCGGGAACATTGTTTTGATTGTCAACTTGTTGTTTCTCCAGGAAAAGTGTTTTTTTAAGGTTTTGGGTGTAATATCTAAAAAATTAATGTTGTATTAAATCTCTTTCACCTGTGACCGTACAAAATTTGGTTTCACTCAAAAAAAGTATTACTAAAAAACTTAAATTTCAGGTATGTTGGGGGAGGGTAGGGGGGGGCTGAATTTTAGTGGAAATATGCAAATGCAAATTCTTAATGCAAAAAGGCAATGCAAACCTGAAAATTTTGGGAAAATTTTAAAAAATTTTTTTTTTTTTTTTTTTTTTTTTTTTAGGTTTGGATTTTAAAAAAAAAATAAAATATAAAATTTAAATTTTTATGTATATAAGTCAAGATAAGTCAACAAAAAAAAATGAAAAAAAAAAATCCAAATTAATTATTATCCTTCAATTTAAAAATTTTGGGGTTTTAAAGGGTTTTACTGCCATTTCAAAGGAAATATGTTTTTTTTACATAAAAAAAAAATTTTAGCATTTAAATTCCTTAAATGATGTTGTTATCTAAAAATAGTAGTCAATAAAAATTCCAAGAACAAAAAATGTGAAACCCTGCACCCAAACTCCATTCCAACTCCAAATTACAGGTAATTCAATTTGGGGTTATATATACCCCACGCGAGTACTGGCGTTAAAAAAACACGCGCGAGTAATGCAGGGTTAATCGGGTGGATTATTTACCTGACAAGTCGCGCTAGCGCGCGGCTTGAAGCCGCCCCAGCGGAGGGCTGGGGAAAAATCGTTGATGCGACAAATCGGGGGAAAAAAGGTCCGCGTTCGCGCGATACGGTAGTTTGCGGGTAACGTTTGTCGTTTATCCGAAGTCCTGGGACAAATTTGTATTCCGGGACACTTTCGGTACGCTTCCGGACGCTGTTTGCCGCCTCTAAGTACGGTGCAAAAGGATTTTCGAAATCGGATCATTTTTACGACTTTTGTGTAAAATGTGAGAGAAATGTTTTCCTGGGACAATTGTTTTTGGACTCTGGTGGACTGTTATCGCCGTCCCCAGCGTGTTAAAAAAATTAACCCACGAAAACAATTTTTCGAAATTATTCGGGACGTCAAATTTTTCGGGACGCTTTTCCGGTACGAACAATTTTTGCCTTGTCCGTCCGGTACTATAGTGCCCAAGATGGACCCGATCGGCCAAAAAATGCCGAGCTTTTAAAAGAAACAATGTTTTTAGGATTTCCCAAAAATTACCACTTTTTTAACTAACGCCATCGGAATCGCCCCAAAAATGACATGGCCTGAAGATATTGATGAAATGTCTTAATTTTCATTTCTAAAACACCACTTAGCCCCCCCCCCCCCAAAACAGTGTTATTGAGACCTCGCGATTGGGCAACTTTCGGGTACGTCAAAATCTTAGCCTCATTCGCGCGGTTCCGTAGAGTCCGAGATAGACCCAATCGGACAATAATATCGCCCTTTGTAAAAATCCGGGACAAAAGATTTTACGGTACGTCTAAATCTTCGCCTCGTCCGCGCAGATCCGCAAAGCCCAAGATGGACAGGATCAGACATACTGCACATTTTTCATAAATTCTGGAAAAAGTTTTTCCGTAACACTTTTCCAGGTTGTCAAAATATGCACCTCGTCCGTCCGGTTCCGTAGAGCCCGAGATGTACCTGATCAAACTGTTATTGTGGAAGATATAATTTAAAAAAAATGTTTATCCCAGAAATGACCTACTACTAATTTTGAGAAATTCAAAAAAAAAATTGCCCACGTTGAAATGAAGGTATGTCGGGTAATGCGGCCCCTTGACGTAATCGGAAGAAAAAATAAAAATTATTAATTTCGAAAATGCCACAAAGAGGGTGATGGAATGCCCGGATCACGGTTTTGACTTAAAAAATTACCCCTCTAATAAACCACTGCTGCGCTTGACCTATACATTTCTATACCCCGAAAGGGCCCGTCGGCAAAAATTGCCCACTATAAAAATCTTTTTTTTTTGATTTTCCAAAAATGCCAACCTTTTAAAAAAACGAAACAAAATTATTTTGGGCCGTCCTCTGATGCAGCCCTCTGACGACTTGGGAATCGCCCCAAAATAAAATGGCTTAATATTAATAAATGTCTTAAATTTTTTTTTTTCCAAACCCCCAACCCCCCCTCCCCCCCCCTCAAAACAGTGTCTTTGGGGCGCCCCATCAAACTTTCCCGAATTCGGGCTCGTACCAAAATATTAATTTTTAAATTTCACGAAAAAAGGGTTTTTAGATATTATAAACTCGACTCCCCCCCCCCTATACTCCTCCCACATTGCCCTCTCGTTCCTTCTTGTGTTCGTGGGTTGACTTCAATCGTTGGGGCATATTGTTAAACGAAGCATAAAAACATTCCTCAAATTCGGATTCGTACCAAAAATATTTTAATTTAAATTTCTCTAAATAATCACGTTTAGATTTAAAAAACCACTCCCCCCCCCCTCCCACTTTGTCCTAAAGGCATATCCGTTAAATGCGTTTTTTTCATTTGCTGCAAACGAAAAATCTTTTTTTTTTATGGGCCTTGGTTTTACAAACCATTTTGAGTGCCGTTTTGGCGCTCAGGACTTCTAATAGTCGAGAAAATTTTTCTAGAAAGTTTGATCTTGTTAAAAAATTTGAGAGAAACTGGTGGGACAAAAATTCAAAAATAGGGCCCGTTTTGGCATTCAAAAAAAGCTGTAGAAAAAGAATTTTTTTTTTTCTATGCAAAACCGGACACGCTTGCAATTTGTCTCCTCCCTGTCTCCCCTTTAAAACGTACCAAATCGTGATGTTTGGTATACAATTTTCGAAAAAAATCAATACAGTGGTTTTGCCATTCGGGGTTTTAAAAAAATTTTTTACCGTGCTTTTTGTGACCTTATTAAAAAAATTTTTAACTATAAAAAAGTGTCCCGGACCGAACTCGAAGGCTTCGCCCAAACCCGGGCCCGAACCCAGATCCTCAAACCAATTTTATTTCATTCCTTTATACTTGCCTACTTAAACACCTTTGGTCTTCCAAATTGAACCGGGAAACCAAAATTTTTTAAAGTTTTAAAGTTCCTGCAAAATTTTCAAATTTTCTAACTTTGCGATTTTTTCCCGCGCAAGAAAGAAAAATCGGGGGAATTTTGTTTTAACCCTTTGCTATTTCATTGGCTTACGGAATTTTCCCAACCCCGGGGGTCTACCACGCTTAAAAAAATTTAAAAAAAATGGAAAATGGAAAATCCCAAAAAAAAGTCCAAAAAAAAAACGTACCATTTTTTCCGTCTGGACCCCCCGGTTAACTTTGCCGGGCACTTCTCACACGCCGTAAGTGATTTTAAAATTCGGATTTTTTGAGAATTTTTATTTAAACGCAGTTTAACTTTTTTTAAAATTTTCGCGCATTTCAAAATGTTCATCGTCGCTTCGGCCAAAAAATTGTAACGGTCCCAAAACCCCTAAAGGTGCTTGTACCTGGAAAGATTCCCGCGCCCGTACCCTCGGGGTTCGGTAAAACCACTTTTGGGGGCAGCAACCGTGTGAAAACAAAATAAAATTTTTTGAAGCCAAAAAGGCCCCCGCACAACTATTTTTGGGCGGGCCATAAAGGTATCAAAAGCTACAAAATGGGGCTGTTTGGTACACGATTTTCTAAAAATTCGATCTAGGTCCTTAAACCCCCTGAATTTTTGAAAAATGTGTACCCTGCTTTTTACATTTTTAAAAAGAAACTCTACTGTAAAAAAGTGTCCCGAATCGTATTCGAAGGCATCTACTGATCCGGGGGTTTGAACCCAAGGTTCCAAAATATTTTATTAAAAATTTCCCTTCATCATTCCCCATACTTTAAAGTGCCTTGGTTTGCAAAAAACAAAACCCAAAGGGGGGTGATTTTTTTTAATTTTTTAAATTGCACGTAAAATTTTCAAAATTGTCCCAATTTTGGGATTTTTATTCGTGCATTCTGAAAGAAAAGTGGGACAAATTTTTTTAAAAAATTGTTACCCAATTCATTGGCTTTTTAAAATTTGGGAAAATTTGGGGGTCTACTTTAAAAACCAAAAAATTTCAAAAAATTTTTAAACCGGGAAAATCCAAACAATGTCCCATAAAAAAGAGAATGAAACTTTTTTCCAAAAATGTGCTCCAAATGGCGCCCAGTTTTCTTTATTGTGTACACGTTCAAACAACAAACGACGATTCGGAAATGCTCCAAGTAATATATCCGTTTTTTATAAAATCTCATGTTTCAAAATTTTAAATGTTTATCGTCGTCCCGGCCAAAGTATGGGAGTTGGTCCGGAACCCTTCGCGGTATTATTTCCGTTATTATTTCGAACACGTCGGTACCGTCGACGTTTGGGCGCGTAGCATACTTTGGGCGCGGTTACCGTGAGTACTTCAACGGCCAAAAACGACGTTTTTCGCGATTTTTGACTTTTTGAGCCGGAAGCAAATTTTTTACGGGTCGCGGGTATTTGTTTTCGTAAATTTCGATCCTTCCTCGTGGAGGTGCGTCCAAAATGTACGCGTTTATCCCGCTTTTTGGCTGAGAAAACGTCTTGCGTGGAAAAACTCGGTTTCCGCTCCCAGTCCGTGGGTTGACAAAGTCTATAATATAGGACAAGTTGTGCTTCGCGCGCCCACGGGTCGCTTTTTTGGGTTAGGACTTCGGCCCCCCAGATGACCCCCTAGCCCCCTGTTGATTTCGCTGGTCGATTAGTTCAAATCGGTACGTTTTTGGCCGTCCTGCGGTCCGCGACGCGTGTTTCCGGACGATTCTCTCCGTCGTTCCCGAAATTCCAGGATTTTCATTTGCCCAAAAAGAATTTTAGGGGAACCCCCACACTCGCCCTGCCATTCTAAACATTTTGGTGGAAAAAAATTTCAAAATCCGACAACTTTGGAAATTTTCGGGAATTTCCCGCCATTATTCCAGGAAATTCCCGGATGGAAATTCTCCAGGGACATTTTTTTCGCATTTAACCACTCGCCTCGCCGCCCCGAACCCCGAAGTAAAAAACATTTTTGAAATCGGACAACATTTACACTTTTTTGGCTTTTCTGGAATTCCTGGAATGTCCAGACACTTTTCCTGGAAGCCAAAACGTCGGCCTCGTCCGCCCGCTCTTATTGCGCCCAAAATGGACCCGATCGGACAAAAACTGGTTGAGTTGTTAAAAAAGAAATGTTTTTTGGAATTTCCAAAATCACCAACCCTAATTTTGGGAAATCCAAAGAAATTTTTTGCACACGTCTTCAATTTAACATAATTATCCTGACTACGTATTCGGACCCAACCCTCCATTTTGAAAACCCAGCCCCCCCCCCCCCCCCGGGCTACAAACGTTTTATTTCTGCCGTAGCGTACCCATTCAGCGGACAAGTCAGATAGGGCAAGATGGCGGAATTTCCAAAATTTTGGTTTTGCATGGTAGCCCATGCATGCCCGCATGAGACGCAACCAAAAAGAAAAATTGCAAAAAATTCTTTCATCGGCAAAAAAATTGCCAAAGGTGGCCGTCTAGGGTAAAAAAACTGAAAGTGCCCTGGAATGTCCAAATTTTAGAAATTCCAAAAAAGCCTTCGTCTTGCCCCGAGATGGGTCATTTTCTAGGCTGTGTCAAAATTTTGAAAAATTGGAATCAAAACTGACGAAAAAAACTGGCGCCAACCGAAAAATCACTATTTGCAAGCTCATTTTCCGGTATTGGCCAAAATCCAAGATGACCGCCAAAATGCAAAATTTCCCCAACACCTAAAAAGCCAAAAGTCAAAACCCACCAATTCATCCGGTCCCGTCCGGATCCGTCGAACCGTCTGCCCCCCGTAACATGAACCGCCCCAAAAACGGCACTTTTCCTGAAATGACCATTTTCCCTGTCTGCCACTGTGGTTCGAAAATAAATGGTCCGAAATGACGTTACTATTTTTTTCCGTGGAGTCAGTGAAATTCCGAGGGTCAAAACCACAATCGGTTCGGCAGAGACAGTGGCGCTACGCGCTAGACACTTTGGTCGTGTTTTAGAAGACTATTATATAGTTTAGATTAGATTTAGATAGATTAGACAGACACACAGATTCAGACAGACAGACACACAGACAGATCAGACAGACAGACAGGCAGGCAGGCAGGCAGGCAGGCAGGCAGACAGACAGATCAGACAGATCAGACAGATCAGACAGATCAGACAGATCAGACAGATCAGACAGATCAGACAGATCAGACAGACAGACAGACAGACAGACAGACAGACAGACAGACAGACAGACAACACAGTAGTGCTAAATTTGATTGGGACAGGGATATTCCTTATTAGTAAAAATTATTTGAACGACGCTCAAAATCACTTTCCAGAGTTGGTTCACTTCCTCCTATTCTCCTTTTCCATCTCCTCCGCCACTTCCCTATCCCTCTTTTTAGTCTTTCTTCCATTCGTGTTCCCATAGTTTAATATCTGTCATTTCAAAAGATTTCCAACAATGGCGTTTCATGAATTAAATATGAGATCACGTTTAATTGCGATTTAAATGTAATTCCCGTTCGTTGAAACTTTGAACAAGAATCACGCATAATGCAAAATGACACATATAACTTTATCTCTCGTCTATCAACAACAACATAGGCCGTTTTCCTAGTTATTTTCATATATTTAATGTAGTGGGGGAGCATAGGGTATGAAAACATGCTTTCCGTGGCAGCTTAGGTGAAAGAGCTATGTATGTGGTATCAATCGATTCGTATTGATCCATAGATAAACAATTTCGATGGTGAGAGTCTTGATTTTTTTGCAGAGACCGGCCATATCTAAAACAAGATGGCCGCCGCTTTCGAATTTTAAACTAGCATATCTTCATAAGTATTTGACCGATTTCAATTTCAAAGGTACCATTCTAAAGGTAAATGATAGAAATTTAAATTAATTTTTTCAAATTTTCACGAAAATCCCATTTGTTTGAGGTTATGTTACAAAAACTTTAAACTGTTTACTTTACACTTTCTCGTTATGGAACGATATTTACCAGGTTAAAAAGGTTTTACATTTTCGTAACTTGCATTTTTGGTAGATTATTTACTATGTGTTTTAAATGAATCATGCATTTAAATTTCTAACAATTATAGCCTGAGTTTATGTAATTGAAGCGATGGCATGTGTAGGGGAATATATGCTACTACTGTGTGATCTTTATGTTTCAAATACATTTTGTCGAGACACAATGGTGAAAACAATTAGATATTTGGTATCAATCGATTCGTTATGAACCGAACTTAAACAATTTTGATTGGGTAAATTTCGATTTTTTTACTGAGACCTTCCCTGGGCAAAAACAAGATGGCCGCCGTCATTGAACATTTTAACTAAATATCTTTAAAAGTATTTCGCCGATTTCAATTTTAAACGTACCGTTAAAAAGGTAATAAAAAGAGCTACAAATGATATACCAACAATTTTCCAGAAAGTTTAATATTTTTGAGGTTATGTTTGGTTTGAGTTTTTGGTAATTTTAACGATTTTTTCAGAGCACAATAGGTGAAACAACTATGTATGGGGTATCAATCGATTCGTTATGAACCGTGATTTAACAATTTTGATGGGAAAAATTTCAAATTTTTACTGAGCCCTTCCCATGGCAAAAAAAACAAGATGGCCGCCGCCAATGAGCCTTTTGCCTCGCATATCATTAAAAGTATATATCCGATTTTAATTCACGTATACCGTTGGAAAAGGTAATTAAAAAAGAAATAAACTATATATTTACTATTTTGTTGAAACTTTAATATTTACTAAGGTTATGTTACAAAAAACGTAAGTTATTTACCACACTCGTCATCGTTATGGAACTTATGGCGCATATATTTACATGACCAAAACGGTTTTTGAATATGTTTGGCTTGTTTATCCGTAGCATATCTCTTTATGTATTCAATAAGTCCTTACCTTTTATGTTCCGACGGATATATCCCGAGATAATGTATTTGAAGCGACGGCATGTGTAAATGAATAATATATTCATCGAGAATTTTGATCTTGATGTTTTGAACACATTTCGTAGAGGCACAATAATTGATGAAAGGATTATGTATCTGGTATCAATCGATTCGTTATGAAACGTACTTTAACAATTTTGATGAGGTACCCGTCGCAAAATAAAAACAAGATGGCTGCCGAAATAAACTTTGTTACTTATATATTTTTCTAAGATAATTGACAGATTCATTTCAAAGGTACCGTTGGAAAGGTAATTAAAGGAGCAAAAAAGTATAAACTTGCAATTTTCACGAAACGTATATATTTACTGAGGTTATCTTGTTACTACACTCTATCGTTACAGTTATGGAACAAATATAACGTACATATGAATATATTTTGTTTACCTTGGTTTTATAGTAAGCGACTATGGACGCTGTTATTTTGGTACCATAGACAGAAATTAATAAAAGTTCTTTCACCGGGGATTGAACCCGGGGACCAGATGGAAAGAGTATGACAGTATGATACATATCGGCAACGAAAATATCTAAAAAAACCAAAAAATGTATATATTAAGACAGAAATTTAAAAAAATACCTCCACCGGGGATTGAACTCGGGACCTAGGCTGTCAATGTCATACTCTTTCCATTCTGGTCCGGGTTCAATCCCCGGTGAAAGAACTTTTATTAATTTCTGTCTATGGTACCAAAATAACAGCGTCATAGTCGCTTACTATAAAACCAAGGTTTAAACAAAAATATTATTCATATGTACGTTATATTTGTTCCATAACTGTAAACGATAGAGTGTAGTAACAAGATAACCTCAGTAAATATATACGTTTCGTGAAAATGCAAGTTTATACTTTTTTGCTCCTTTAATTCCTTTCCAAACGGTACCTTTGAAATGAATCTGTCAATTATCTTAGAAAAAATATATATAAGTAACAAAGTTTATTTCGGCAGCCATTTGTTTTATTTTGCGACGGGTACCTCATCAAAATTGTTAAAGTACGTTTCATAACGAATCGATTGATACCAGATACATAATCCTTTCATCAATTATTGTGCCTCTACGAAATGTGTTCAAAACATCAAGATCAAAATTCTCGATGAATATATTATTCATTTACACATGCCGTCGCTTCAAATACATTATCTCGGGATATATCCGTCGGAACATAAAAGGTAAGGACTATTGAATACACTAAAGAGATATGCTACGGATAAACAAGCCAAACATATTCAAAAACCGTTTTGGTCATGTAAATATATGCACCCATAAGTTCCATAACGATGACGAGTGTGGTAAATAACTTAAGTTTTTGTAACATAACCTTAGTAAATATTAAAGTTTCAACAAAATAGTAAAAATAATAGTTTATTTCTTTTTTAATTACCTTTTCAACGGTATACGTGAATAAAAATCGGATATATACTTTTAATGATATGCGAGGCAAAAGGCTCATTGGCGGCGGCCATCTTGTTTTTTGCCATGGGAAGGGCTCAGTAAAAAATTTGAAAATTTTTCCCATCAAAATTGTTTGAATCACGGT
Source organism: Sweltsa coloradensis (assembly GCA_024449915.1). Lineage (NCBI taxonomy): Eukaryota > Metazoa > Arthropoda > Insecta > Plecoptera > Chloroperlidae > Sweltsa > Sweltsa coloradensis. The sequence goes on along the minus strand of JAMZAV010011354.1, from coordinate 6,806 downwards.
TCATAACGAATCGATTGATACCCATACATAGTTGTTTCACCTATTGTGCTCTGAAAAAATCGTTAAAATTACCAAAAACTCAAACCAAACATAACCTCAAAAATATTAAACTTTCTGGAAAATTGTTGATATATCATTTGTAGCTCTTTTTATTACCTTTTTAACGGTACGTTTAAAATTGAAATCGGCGAAATACTTTTAAAGATATTTAGTTAAAATGTTCAATGACGGCGGCCATCTTGTTTTTACCCAGGGAAGGTCTCAGTAAAAAAAATCGAAATTTACCCAATCAAAATTGTTTAAGTTCGGTTCATAACGAATCGATTGATACCAAATATCTAATTGTTTCACCAATTGTGTCTCGACAAAATGTATTTGAAACATAAAGATCACACAGTAGTAGCATATATTCATATACACATGCCATCGCTTCAATTACATAAACTCAGGCTATAATTGTAGAAAATTAAATGCATGGTTTCATTAAAGACACATATAAATAATCTACCAAATAATGCAAGTTACGAAAATGTAAAACCTTTTTACCTGGTAAATATCGTTCCATAACGAGAAAGTGTAATGTATAACGAGTTAAAGTTTTTTAACATAACCTCAAACAAATGGGATTTTAGTGAAAATTTGAAATGAACAATTTAAATTTCTATCATTTACCTTTCGAATGGTACCTTTGAAATTGAAATCGGTCAAATACTTACGAAGATATGCTAGTTTAAAATTCGAAAGCGGCGGCCATCTTGTTTAGATATGGCCGGGTCTCTGCCAAAAAATCAAGACTCTCACCATCGAAATTGTTTATCTATGGATCAATACGAATCGTTTGATACCACATACATAGCTCTTTCACCTTTTTTTTTGGCCACGGAATTACCTATGCTCCCCTACTAATGCTTGCGAATCCTTTAGAGACAAGATTCGTAATTTATAACTCACCCCTTTAGTGGAGACAATAAAACAGCAAAGAATGATCCCAACAAAACACAGACGTCTTCCTAGTGTTGCCATATCTTCTGCTTGCAGTGGATGTTTTAACGTTAATATGGTTAATACTCCTGTGTTGGAGTTGACCTGCTGCTCTTATATACAGAGACCCTCCTTACAGAACCACGGCCTGGAATGTGTAGCGTATCCTTTCGCAACCTGGTAATGTAGATTAATTGCAAACATCCTTTAAGATGTCGTGTCATGAGTTGAAAATATAGAATGTTTATTTCACCAGTGTCGCATCCGTGTATTTTACATCAGATATTTACCACTTATATCATTGGCATCTCAATAATATATATATTATAATAACACATAACTAATACTCAATAATTACATCGCTTCTAAAATACAATAATTACTCGCATCCAAGCTACGTTATAAAGAGGCGGAAATCCTTGCAATATCCGACAATGGACTTGAATCTTTCTTTGAAAGGATACGTTACTTAATAGGGGTCTGTGATGACGTTAATGTAGGCCTATATCCGGTTTACAGTCACGATCGGTCATTTTTGTAAAACTGTCATTCATATTCGTGCATTGTTGTTGTTTTTACTTATTCAGGTTAAAATATGATGTTGACTGATATCAAAGTAAATAAATAATTTATTGGAAACATATATTTATTTATATTTACAATTAAAAAGTGGAGCTAAAGACGGATCCACACAAAAACATAACACGTAAACATAAGGTTTTAACGCTTAGTGTGTAACGATATACACAATTAAACGTAATCACAAAGAATTTATGCCAAGATATTATATTACTCGACTTTTAAGTTCTTTTCGGTGTCCATTTTCACCGCTTTACTATGGGGGACCGTATGACGTTTCACCACCAGGAGCGCTGCGAGCGGTGACGTTCACCCTGATTGTGAAAGATGGCGGCTAACTATGGTAGTTTAACCTTACCGCGGCTGAAAATGTTTTTAAAGGTGAACCCACACAAAAATATAAGACGTAAGCATAAGGTTTTAACGCGTTGACGTAATGTTGGAACATAGGGAACACGTACTGGCGTTCACACAAATGAGCTAGTTGTAATACATACTTTTAATGCATAAGATAAGATGTTTTAATGTGTAAGAAAGTTGAACAATTTTTAACTTTACGACAGTACGAAAAAGTTAAGTCAAACTAACATCTACTTTGAAAGGCTTGATTACTTTAGTCAACCAGGCGCGTATAGGAACGTTTTGAAAGTTTGGGGGGGGGGGGGGGGGGGATTTATGAGCAGACCTTGTGGGCGGCAGCCGGGACGTATTAGTATTAGTGGTTTTAGGCGCTTAAACAGCTAAGATTATTCGGGTCTGGGCCTGAACCCCAAACAAATTTTCACCATACCAAAGTTATTTCGTACTTATGTTTTAACTGCACTCGGACTCTGTAAAATAATGTTTTATAGCAACTATTTGCGATCTAAAACCTCAAAAAATTAACTTGGAAGTGTACCATTTTAGTAAATTTCAACCTAATTTTTATATGTAATGACGAAGCATACAGGCAAATTGTATTCGTTTTACCACGGTGCTTGTCGAATTGTATAAGTGTATGTGCATATTTAGTACAGAAATTCTGGGATTACTAGCACACTTTAGTTTTGCTCTCGTGCCCCCCCCCCCTCCCCCCGGTTCCTACGCCACTGCAGTCGACTACGCTTCCGTAATAAATATATAAAGTTGGCAGGACTTGGAGCATTATTTGCATAATTATTAACATCGATTGGAAAAATTATAAAATTAATAATAATCTTTATTATAACCTTCGAATCCTTCCTCAAAGTTCTCTCTGTTCACTCTGCATTCTGCAAAGAACTTATAGAAGACAAGTGACACTATCTTAGCCTAAATTCTTTGAGCTTACTTTTCTATGTGTACCGGCGCGCTTACAGAACCTAAACCCTTGTATTAATCCGCCTTAAAAGAAAAGAAAAGCGCGGACAAGTGGACGCAAATCAGAGTTAGTTGAGGGGTCAGATAAAATTTAAGCTTCAGGCCTGAAATAGATTTTTTGACACATATTCTTTAGCATAATATTACACTAAAATGACCGTTTAAAAAATTATATCTTTTAACTGTGATTTTACACTAATTTTTAATTTATTTTGATTTTTTTGAAATTGTCTTTTTGGGAAATTCCTAAATAGGCTTTAATATGCTTTGCTATTGATCCACACTAAAGCATCGTACCAATCTAAAATGGCCCTTTATAACATCGTGTTTTGAAGCTGTACACAAATATACACTCAAACACGTAAAAATATGCATTCCAAAATCACACCCCTCCTTGGTAATCAGCATATTTTGACCAAACCACATGCCCAAATTACCAAAACAAAATATAGAGGACTTACAGAAAAGACTTGTCGAGTATTCATTAATGACCATTATTTTTTTGGATCAAAATCCTCCAAGGTCACGGGGCATAAAAATCGTCCCAATGTTATTTCTTATGGCAGATTTTTACAGATAGGACCTAGCTCGAAAATTATTAACTGACATTTTTTGAGGGGTCATGGTGGACGCAATAATTTTTCTGTCAATTTCTAAATTCATAACTAGTTAGCCTGAATGAAATATTTTTTTGAGTTTAGCGGGTGATTACCCCTTTAAAAGTTGTGATGCAGGCATACGCCTACTGGACTGACAGCCAAGTCTGGACCAAGTAGGCGATTACTTACCATACTTACAATAAATAAATAAATAAAATTCGTATTTAGAGTCTACCCACTCAGTCATATACCTAACTGATTTTCAGTGGGGGACAGTAAACCAAAGCGACCAAGCCAAGCCAACCCTGTAGGCCCTGACGCAATCGACGGGTGAGCGATAACCAACCAAAGATCGATATTTTTAATAGGAAATGTAGTCATAATATTATAAATACCATAATAATTGGACAGTTTGTAATCGTCTTCTTTGAAGTGGAGGTGGCAAACAACACTGTGCCTATAGTGGGTAACTATTTGCCACGACGTGCGTTTACTTTTATCTTTTGGAAACTTATGGCCTCCTTTACGGTTGTTGCATTTAGGCACACAACACTTGACTCATCTTGAATAATTTTTCATATGTGCGTAAAAAATACATCCATACTAAAAAACACTCAATATATGTGAATGTTCGGAGCAATGAGATTCCTGTTGACAGATTGCGCGTGTATTTAGATGGCGAGTGCGCACGCCCACTACACTAGAGTGAACGTCACCGCTCGCAGCGCACTCTATGACGGCCGGATTTTCATACGGTCTCCCATAGGAGGATTTGGCGGATATACACAAAAACATAACACGAAAACATAAGGTTTTAACGCTTAATGTGTAACGATATACACAATTAAACGTAATCACAAATAATTTATATACTAAGATATTAAAGGGGTATTTAACCGCAAAACTCAAAAAATATATTTCATTCAGGCTAACTAGTAATGAATTTAGCAATTAACAGAAAAACTATTGGGGCCACCATGACCCCCCAAAAAATTGTCAAACATGACATTTTTCGAGCTAGGTCCCATCGGCAAAAATCTCCCATAAGAAATAACATGGGGATGATCTTTATGCCCCGTGACCTTGGAGGATTTTGACCCAAAAAAATATTGGCCATTATTGACGTACTCGACAGCCTTTTCTGTAAATTCTCTATATTTTTTTTTGTAATTTGGGCAAGTAGTTCGGTCAAAATATGCTGATTACCAAGATGGGGTGTGATTTTGGAATGCATATTTTTGCGTGTTTGAGGGTATATTTGGGCAAATTTTCAAGACACGATGTTATAAAGAGGCATTTTAGATTGGTCCTATGCTCTAGTATCTATGTGGACCAAAAAAGAAGCAGGTTAAAGCCGATTTAGGAAATTTTCCAAAACACCAATTTTCGACAATTTCTGGATCCAAAAAATTAAAAAATTCGTGTTAAATCACAGTTACAAGATATAATTTTTTAAACGGTTATTTAAGTGTAGTATTGTGCTATAGATCACGTGGTAAAAATAATTTTTGGGGTTTTTAGCCCCTTTAAGTTACTCGACTACTAAATACTATTCATTTCCATTTTCAGCGCTTTATTATAGGAGGGTTTGACGGATATACACAAAACATAACACGTACACATAAGGTTTTTACGCTTAATGTGTAACGATATTAAACGTAATCACAAATAATTAAGCGAGCGAAGCGAGCGTTTTCGTTTGACTCTGCCGGAAAAATAGTCACTGGTTTTTGTTTTTGTTTTGTTTGTTTTTTTTTTGTTTTTTTGTTTTTTTGTTTTTTTTGTTTGTTGTATGTCTCGCGATAACGTTCGAACGGAGGCTCGGATCGAGTTGAAATTTTGACCATCCGCAAGCTTTGTTTCTCGATTGAATGCCATTAGTTTTGTGGCAAAATCGTTTCAAAAAGTTAAAAAGTTACATTAAAGTTAATCGAAAGTTTTTTTTTCAAACTAACCTTCGACAAAAATCTGAGATAGCCAAATCATTAGAATGTCCGTCCGGTCAAGAATATGTAAATTTTATTTTGATCCGATAAGTAGTGTAGATGGAAAATTACATTATAACAAAGTAACGTTGCCATGGCAACGAAAGACGCGCGAAGTTTCTATCTAATACACTGCCACCTAGAGGTAATCAAAAAAACTTTCGAGGAAGCAGTCTATTATTTGTCAACAAAGAGTTTAAATATTTTCCCAAGGATCAAGGTCCTTTAGATGGCGGGGGAATTTTATCCACAAAGTAAAGGTTTTCACACACGGGTTTACCAAATACCTTGGCAATAATAAATAATATTGGAAACGCAAACGCCATAAATTTTATGTGCAATGTGGGTCTAGCTATAGCACGTGCTCGCTTATCAACGCGTCAACCTGAGCGTTTCCTAATTTATGCTACGATATTATGTTACTCGACTTCTAAAGTTCTTTTCAGTGTCCATTTTCACCGCTGATTTGGCGGATACACAAAAACATAACACGTAAACATAGGGTTTTAACGCGTAGTCGTAATGTTGGAACATAGGGAACAGAACACGTACTGTCGTTCACACAAATGCGCTTGTTTTAAGACATATTTTTAACGCATAAGACACTGTTTTAATGCGTAAGAAAGTTAAACAATTATTTACGAAAACTTTATGACGACGTACGAAAAGGTTGAGTCAAACTATCATCTACTTTGAAAGTCATGACTACTACAGTCAACTACGCCTCCGTAATAAATATACAAAGTTGGCAGAACTGGGAGCATTATTTGCAAAGTTATAACCATCAATTGGAAAAATTATAAAGGTAATAATCTCTATGGATATTCTTCAAAACTTTCTATGAATAATTAAAGGGGTGATTGTCACTCTGCAAATAACTTAGAAGACGAGTAACGTAGTTCAGCAGAAATTCTTTGAGCTTACGTTTCTATGTGTACTGGCGCGTTTACAAACTACGCGTTAAAACCTTATGTTTAGGCCTACGTGTTGTTTTGTTGAATCTTTGAGAGGACTTTAGAAAAAGCACTTATACAAAATACACAAATTGAAACAAAAAAATTACAATACCTTGCAAACATAGAAATTGGATGATTGTAATTTTTATGTTTGCAAGATAGTGTGAATTTTTGTTTTACTGTATCTTAAAACAACATGCCAACACACATTAAACACACCACCCACACACACACACACACAACACACACTCACACTCACCTCACCTCACACTCACATCCCTCACACTCACACTCACCTCACACTCACACTCACACTATACACTCCACTCACACTCACACTCCAATCACCACACTCCAATTCACAACAC
>JAMZAV010011353.1:0-20660 GCA_024449915.1 Sweltsa coloradensis | reverse complement strand
CAAGATGGATGTAGGCTCGTAATCTTGTCTTGCCCTTCATCTGTATCCTCGTCACAGCTTCGAACGTGCCATCATCTTTCTTTATAGGCTTGACAGCAGTCACAACTTTCTGAGTAGGTACATTTCCATTGCAATTTCCAAGTAGCAAAATTCGAACTACCATTCAGTCTTCAATGCAGGAATTTGTCTGCCATCGTGATGTAGGCCTACTATCATCACAGACCACCACTGAATGAATGAAGAAAGAATTCTGACTTACCCCTCGGTCGAACTAGGTCCTAGGCCCTAGGCCATTACAAACTAGGCTAGGCCTACCTTCAATGTAATTTTTACTTCACTTTAAAACACGTCCTGGTCCCATAACCTATTGGATTTATTCAGTTTTGCGCTTGTTTTAAAAGATAAAGCAACTACAGTTTGCATCAACCATGTTTATTCACAACGGAAGGGACGCCGACAAGTATACAGTGTTGCCAACACAATACAGATAAATACTGTTGTCGTACCAACTAGTAGTAATACCAACTTAACAATTGTAGTTAGATAAGAATAAGAAGATCATTCCAACAGAACTGTTCTTCGATAATAATATTGTGAATCTAATCGTGGTCGAGACAAACCGATATGCCGAGCAGTTTTTATTGAAGGAAAGGAGGAGACTCTCGCTGCTAAAAAGGTCGCGCATGTCTAACTGGACCCCTACATCATCCAATGAGATAAGAGTTCTCCTGTCACTTTATATGTTGATGGGTGTTATATCAAAACCAAACTTAAAAATGTATTTTAGTAGAAACCACATGGTGGAGACGCCCTTCTTCCCCAATGTGATGAGTGAAGAGAGATTTTCATTGATTACGAAATTTCTTCACTTTGAAGACAACAATAATCAGGCTGCAATTGACAAGGAGCCCAAACTATATAAAATAATGCCAATTATTTCACGACTTCAAACAAGATTTAGAACTGCCTATATTCCTGGCCGGGAGGTATCCGTCGATGAATCGTTGTTATTGTGGAAAGGGAGGCTTTCGTGGCGGCAATATTTGCCCCTGAAATCGGCTAGATTTGGTATGAAGTGTTTTGATTTGTGTGACTCTTCAGGGTACTTGTGGAACTTTGTAATATATACCGGTAAAGGGACCAATTTTGACTGTGCAATTACTACACCTGACGACCCAATGTCAACCAAGGTAGTTCTTCACCTATCCGAAGCGTTACTAGATGAAGGCAGGACAGTATACACTGACAACTTCTACAGCAGTCCAGATCTGTTTCAACGACTTGTAGCAAGAAATACTGATGCTGTTGGTACTGTGAAACTAAACAGGAAGGGAATGCCACAAAACTTGAAAAATAAACTAAGGAAGGGAGAAGTTGTCAGTGCCAAGAGTGGCAAACTTGTTGCTCTAAAGTGGAAGGATAAGCGAGATGTACAAATGCTGACCACCAAGCATGATGATACTATGTCCGTTGTGCCAAAAAAGGGTCCTAATGGGGAGGATGTTTTGAAACCCGATTGTATTATCGAATACATTAAACATATGGGAGGGGTCGATCTGAAAGACCAACTTTTGGAAGGATTTTTGATTGAAAGAAAGCAATCAAAAGTTTGGTACAAGAAACTCTTCAAACATCTTCTAAATGTATCGGTATTGAATTCGTACATCCTGTTCGTAAAAGCTGACAACAAAAAAGATCACCTGGCATTTAGGGTCAAATTAATTGACAACATCATTGCCAAGTACCATCAAGGTACCATAGAAAAAAAGAAAGGTAGGCCATCTGATGTGGACAATGATGCAACGCGCCTCACAGGACGTCACTTTTTGCAGATAAACCCACTCTCGAACAAAACCAAGGCAACAATGAGGAGATGTGTTATGTGCACAAAACAAAAGCTCAGGAAAGAGTCTGCGTATCATTGTAACGATTGTCCCGGGAAACCAACTCTTTGTGTAGTGCCATGCATGGAACTTTATCATAAAGAAGTGAACATCTAATCAGTTTTACATTGTTTTACTTATGTATGCAATGTTTCTTTATTTTATCTTCCTTTTGTTACAACAATGAACTTTATAAATACTGGCAATCGAAAGCGACAATGCATGTAGGACCGACATCATTTGCTGATTGTATATATTTTTCGCCGTGTCCTTTTTTGGGGGTTTGGGGTAATTTTGTTTTTTTGAATTTGATAATTTTTGTGTGTGTCAACAATGTGTATAATATTTTTACTGAAACTCGCAAGCAACAATATATGATTATAAACATTATATTTTGCCGATTGTATATTATTACGCCATGTAAGTTATTGTTTGGAGGGTGGGGGTTATTTATCGGATTTATTTATTAATTTGTTTTGTTACAACAATGTGTACTATTTTTTACAAGTCAACAATGTATCTATAAATAACTGTCTTATTTTAAATTATTGGCCAACTGGCCATATTTTATACTGCACCAATGTTTCTTGAAAACCCAAGTTTTTTAGATGTTTTATAATTTGTGTTTATGACAACAATGGGTAAAATATCTCAACAATGTATCTTCAAAATTAACTTCTTTCATTAGTTATTCAATGTCTTTTCAATGTCTGTTCAAAATGTATAATTACTTGCATGTCTGCAACAATGCCATTACCCTTAATCATTTTTTTACGACAACAATAAAAATTGTTAAAATAGCAACAATGAAGTATAAATATTTATTTTAGATTTAACAATACCTTAATGACATTTCCTGAAAGTTTTAGAATATTTCATACAATAGTTTTCAAGATAGGATTTTTATGATAATGCATAGCAATTTATTTTATTTTTCTTGAAAATAACCCACGCTGGGGTTAAATTTTGCACTAAAAAAACCACGCCTGGGAGGCTAGGAGGCAAGTGAACAATGAATTCGAATTCGCGCTCATTGGTTATTTCATAAAAGCCGTGTTCTTATTGGTTAATATCCATGACGTCATCTCTAGTGGGGGTTATTTTATCTCGCTCTAGCCTCTAACTCTAAAATTAACTCCACTTTATGGATTCGGAAAACGGAGTAAAAATGAGTTAAAATTTGGGAGTTAGGCAGGAGTCAAAAATAGAGTGAAATAGATTCAACTCCGAAAAGTCCTGTGGATCCGGGCCCAGGAAGATTAAAATTAATCGAATTATTTTATTTTGTAACTTTTGTTTGTTACAAAATAATTATTATTACATAATAATAGTTTAGCTACAAAATAACTTGACAAAAATACGAGGGCCTCACTGAGGTATTTTCCCAGTACCAAGGGTGGTGAAGCATGAACTAGTACTGGAGATCAGTTATACCAGAGCGCGTAATGATCGTGTAACATGGGCTAATAGGGCATGTATATTTTTTGGCGGTAAATGCTGAATTAGGGTTTTGCCTTTAAGTGCTTTGGCGATCGAAGTGGACACCCAAAATCAACGCTAAACCTCACAAAGTTTCAGGTACGCATTCTTAGCGGTGGCAAGTTCACGGCGGGGAGGGGAGGGGACGGGACGGGCGCAAGAGGGGAAATGTTCAGAACCGCAGCGCAATCTTGCGAGCCAGTGCAAAGACAACGCCAGCATTCGCTGTTTGACTGAGGAAAACTTTGTAGTCAACTTTAGGCGGGAGTCAAACTAACTGTGTGTGAGGTGAAAGGCAAAGGGCGTGGGGTGTAAATGCCCGTAGTAAGACGATTAAGCGAACTCAAAGAAGTATCAGGGTCTAAGGTTCACACTCAATGGGATCAGCTTTGTCAAACCGCGCTCTAATGAGGAAAGCAAGGATTAGGTCGGAATAACTTTGAACTTTGAAGCTATATCGGTATCGATTGTCCTACATAAGGGGTTGTGGTTTTCACTTATGTCACGTCACGTTCAACGACTGTTGTCGAGATCAGAGCACATTTCTAAAATATTGCTTAGTTGTTGTTTTTTTTTAGAAACGAGCTGTAAATAAATCTCCAAAGAGGTATTTTGTAACTTCCATAACTTGAGACAATAATTGTTATTCGAAATGTACTCTTATCATGCCTTGCCGTGTGCATGTCCTTTGTAAACAACCTCTCAAAATTGTCGGTGAAAATTCGAGGTCAAACAAAGGTCCAAAATGTATGGTTAATTCGCTAGATTTGGCGATCAAGCAATTTTTTTAATGGGCATTTATCCATTTAACATTGTAAAAGGTCGTCCACTGTTACGAGGACGTGGGTTCGAATCCCACATAGAGAATGAGTTTATTGTAATCGTCATTCCCAGTCATCTGTCACCACTTATCGTCTCGAATAGCAACCTAGGTCATCAATAATCAACATTGTAAAAAAATGTAGAGTCGAGGTCATCCAACAATCTTAGTGACAAGGCGCTTGTGTGTGTTGCTCCGACCTCATTTTAAACAAGTACAACTGTTGTAGGATGCGCGCTGTAGGGTACACGTCAGAACTACCCGCTGTGACTAGCTGGGTGGTTGTGAAGGGATGTCCGAGGGCTGCTTAAGAGGACTCAATCCCTTGCATTTGCATGACTGAGGAAAACCTCGGAAAAACCTTCAGTTAGGATTGCCGGTCTCGATGCCAGCGGTTTAGCCGAGGTCATGCATTCGAAAGCACTAATTGAGCACTAAATAATGTGCAATTCTTAGAATTAGTGCTCTTGTGGGGGGTGCTGCGTGAAGTTAGCACCCCCCGCAGTAATTTGCCTCTAAAACCTAAAGTATTGAAGCACTAATTGTGGGACTAGTGGCGTTCGAAAGCACTAATGAGCACTAAATAATGTGTCATTCTTAGAATTAGTGCTCTTGTGGGGGGTGCCAAGTTCACGCACCTTCATTTAGCCGGTTCCCACTCGAGCACCGAAGGTAAGCAACCTCGGGCGTGGTCAGGGGTAGAGTGGATGAACGTTCTGCCCTGAGACACACGTATACCGCTGGTTAGAGGAGATGGAGGGTTCGAGAGCTAGCGTAACGGCTTCGTTCTCCTCAACGTCTGCTCGGCAGTCCAGGTTAGTGGGGGAACCTATATGACTGTCAAGGTTACACCGTCCTTTCGGATGGGACGTTAAGCTGTTGGTCCCCTTGGTACTTTTCGAAAGGAGTAGGCTACGTGCCGGTACCGGGTTTACCCTCTTCCCTTCTGTTCGTACTTTATCCTCATCTATCACCACTTATTGCCTCGAATAGCCTTAGTGGATTAATATGAGACGTTAATCAATATCAAATCAATCAATCAATCGACGGGATATGAACGGGAACCCGTGAATCAGAGACGCGCGCCAACACTGAAGAAAACCAGTAGATGCGGTACTCACCAAGTTAAGAAGGTAGACGTTGGTGACGGTCCTCATGCGCTTGTTCATGGCCAGTGTGATGAGCACCATGGTGTTCCCGCCCACTGAGAGGAGTAGGATGCCGATGTAGAGGGGGACGATGATGTCGCTCTCAAACACTCCGCCGGTGACGACGTCGGCTCCGACAGGTGGCTCACTGGCCTTTGGCGCTCGGTGAGCGCTGTGGGTCTAACCAGGGGCTGGACTCGCTCACAGTTCCCATCGCTACCAGGTTGACAGTTCACAGTCACTTGTTCACAGTTGACAGTTCACAGACACTCGCTCACAGTTCCCATCGCAACCAGGTCACAGTTGACAGTTCACAGACACTGGATCACAGTTGACAGACTCAAAGACAGTTCCTAACTTTCACACGGGGAAACACTAGTCAGCATGGATACATAGCCAAAATTGTGAGTGAAACGTTTATACCATGTTCAAGAAAATAACCATATACCTCAAAACCTCTTTATCACTTCCATAGCGCATGTAAAGAAAAATATTGTTAAATGGACGTTCCTAATATTAACAAAGAATTTAACGCCAATAACTTAATTGAATAAACTTATGCTTGCATAAAATATTCAAAGAAAACATTGCTTTAACATTAAAAAATAAAAAAGTCATTGCTTTAACAATTCAAGTTTAGGAAAGTAGATTAGAATAAACCATCAGTTACGGTTCTCCGCCCTGCTAAATTAATTAGAGTACCGTAATGGCTTATTTAACCTCAACTACGCAAGAGAAGAGTTTGTCATCTAGTTCGTGTGCCATGGGCTCCTTTAAAATGGGGATATTCCGATAAAACCACAAAAAATATTTTATACAGCCTAATTATTTTGATTTTACAAACTATAAGACAAAAATGGAATTCACCGTGATCCGATAAAAAACGATCAATCTTGGTAATTTTTTATGTAGATCGATCAGCAAAGATCTCCCATAATAAATAACATTGCGAAGATATTTGGGCTCCGTGATCTTGAAGGATTTTGGCAATGAAACGTATTAGCTATTATTGACTTCTAGTAAATCTTTTCTGTGGATACGCCACGTTTTGGTTTAGTAATTTGGGAAAGTACTTTTGTCAAAATATGCTGATTAACAAGAAGGTTTGTAATTACGGGGCGCATATGTTTGCGTGTCTAATATTAATTGTGCACAATTTCAAGAAGGAAACTTTTAAATTGCTATTTAAGATTGGTTCTATTCTCTGTTATGTATTACAAACTCAAGAAGAACAGGTTGAAGACGATTTTAGAAATTCACCAAAACGCCTGTATTGCATGAATGTGCGAACGTTCGAATAAAAAAGTTCTGAAAAAAGTTTGATTATTTTTTTCTTTACTAATTTGTTGTAATGTGCGGGCACCCATTATTTGACATGTTCTCAGTTACAAATGTACAAAGGTAGGTACAAATGTAAAACAAAAAATTGGATGGTGGAGGTGCCGGACCAGACTTATCATCACTATTTTACCTATTATAACTGGTTGATATCCTTTTAAGCTCGGTTAGAGTTCGAGTTCAGATCAGTTCGAAATTTTTGTGAAGTTCGAAGTTCGATTTTCAAGTCTATGAAAGTTCGAGTTCGAGTTTGAAGTAAAAATAGTGGGTTCACACAACCCTACATATTCACAAATTGCAGTATCAATAAAATTATTACAAAAAATCGACTAGCGAAATTTCTTTCTAGTATGAATAATAAACATATGTAGTTTACATAAATTGCTATAAGTTTTACAACAATAAAATATATTATTCAAAAATATATTTAACAATACGACTTTAAATTAACATCTTGTTAAATGTCTCCAGTACAGGAAACCTGCCCAGGGTGCAATGCATGTCCCTCCTCAGAGAGGACAATTGTGACGGGATGTCCGAGGGCTGTTTAAGAGGAGTCAATCCCTTGCATTCGCATTAACGACTGAGGAAAAACTCGGGAAAAACCTTCAATCAGGATTGCCGGTCTCGACGGGATTCTAACCCTAGACCTCAATAGAATTCAAAATATATTTTTGTAAGATTAGTTTGGCAAATTTTTTATTCACTCCATACACCCGCGCTTATATTTGGAAATAAGGAGCCTTTCTTGGATGCTCGGGCTGTGGCCCTAACCCCCCCCCCCCCCAAACCCGGTTTCTTGACCTCTGTTATCTATGTTTCAGACCTAAAGGATGTATTGGACTTGTTTCGGTTCAAGAAAAATACAATTATAATAATTACCAAACAAAAATATGACGTAAAACGAACGCTTCAAAATTTTCATTTCCACAACCATTTCAATAGATAATGAATGTCTTTTGAATTAACTTTTCCTTAAAATGAGAAAGAATGGCATTTAAAATTATTTATATACTATGTTAAAAAATAAAATGTAATGATTTTCAACAGTTTTGAATGTAATACAGCACTTCACTAATTTTATTAAATTCCAAAATTTGATTATTAAAAGTATCAAATTGTGACACAATTGCGTACGTAAATATTTGCCGAGCAGCAGCGTGCCGCGCGAGTGTGTATTCAACGTTGCGAGGCCGCGCACCAACTATCCGAATGTGGCGTTGCGCCCCCTGGCCCTCAGTTGGGGGGGGGGGGGGGGCGCGCAGCCGCACAGGCTGGATTCCTTTCACTTCGGTCATATCACTCAAGGACTGATATGAAACACAACCCGGAAATTTTAAATAATTGGATGAGCGTAGCGAGCGAAGCGAGCGAAGCGAGCGAAGCGAAGATTCCATTTCACTACACTGGAGAAAAAAATCCGGAATGTTTTTTTTTTTCTTTCTTTCTGTATTTTTGTGTGTCTGTTAATACGATTCCGGCTAAACCGATACTCCGATTGCGATGAAATTTTATGGAGGCCTTCGAAATCTCTGAACTTAGAACTGCCACGTTTTTGAGCGTAATCGAAAAATTATTTCTCATGAAAATCGAAATTTTACGGGTTTTTTCTTTTTTAAAACAATTCTTTGACTTATTACACCTACATGCTTTATCCTATTGTAATTATTTTTCACAGAACCCTAATTTCATGTTTTAATATATTCGTGTTAAATTTGAGCGCAATCTAATATTTATTTCTTATGAAAATTGCAATTTTACGATTTTTTTCTTTTTTAAAAATTACGATTAATTAAAAAAATTAAGTTATTTTTTATTTAATTTAATTTAATAAAAAAATTTCGACTATGTAATGATTTTTCACAGAACAACAGAAAATCCGCGTAACACATGGCAGCTCAATGCACCAATTACGCTCATCCAACAACGCGGCGGGACTTTAGCGTTTTCCTACTAATTAATTGGTCTACACTACAATACATTATTTTATTGGATGTATTTCATACAAACTCGGTCAAAACCGGAGCTAACATGTTGTACGGACTTGCGTCAAGTACTTCCATGTGTTCCTACATACATTATTACTTTGTCCTTACTCTCACTAAAATAAGTCATTTATAATATAGTTTGTAGATGATGTTTTCTGTCTGCTGTGTACGGTCGTGGCCGATTTCTCGTCGCCATCCTAGCATTTGCTCTTTGGACTATGGGAAACCACAAAAACCATGTCAGGATGGAAGCTGTCTCGGAATCTCGAAGTATCATTCTTAGTTTAGAAATTTACGAACTATTCTACACGTGTTGAGTATTACTGCCTTTTGAGTCTCGATGTAAACATTGGGTGGAAGATCTAGTTGTTTATTAGTTATTACTTACTATTTATTATTTAGTTGTTTATTTATTACATTATTATTATTATTATTATTATTATTATTATTATTATTATTATTATTATTATTAAAAAAAAGAAAATTAAAGACAACCTTCCAGGTGATGGTGACTTTGTTTCGTGTGTTTTCTGTGATTCTGGTTATCATTACGATTGTTCCATAAAGAAATCTACATATAGTGCAAAGTCGGAGTTAAAGAAGAAGGAATGGCGTTGTGTTGCATGCAGAGAGAATAAACCAGGGAGTCCAGCTCCGGGGGATCCATCAGGCAAGTTTGATTTCGGGAGTAGCCAGCAGGGCGTTATGATCCAGCAAACATTAAATGACATTGTGCAAAAATTGGATACGGTAGTGTCGGACATTCGATCCATGAAAGACGAGATTGCTGAATCAAAAGAAAAGTACGAGTGTATATTGCAAATGTTTAAAACTAGTGAGCAAGCGGTTAAGGTTTTGTCCAAAAAGCTCAAAGAAAAGTCGGAGGTTATTGATGAATTAAAATATCAAAATAAACAGGAATGATCAGTTTAGTAGGAACAAAAACTTGGTGATAATTAACATTGATGAACGTGTAAACGAAGACATTGAAAGTGTCGTGTTAAAAGTTGCTCAGGAATTCAAGTTTGAACTTTCAAAGGAGGAGATTGAGGTTGTACACCGCTTGCCATCTCGCAATACGGATTATCCGAAGAAAATAATTGTTCAATTTCTTTCACGAAAAAAGAGGGATCAATTCTTTGCCGCTCGCCATCAGGTAGTTACCAATCGACAGGTGTTGTCTGATAATTGTCCTACAGAAAGGAACATACGTTTAAGTGAAAATCTTGCACCCTTCTATCGGAACTTACTGTGGGAGACTAAACTAAAAGCAAAAGAAAACGATTTTAAGTTTGTTTGGTTTAATCGTATGAAAATTCTCGTTAGACGTAACGAAGATACGCGCCAGGCAATTGTTATCAACTCACAGAGGGACTTTGATAAGTTATCCGAATAACTTGTTTTGGTTTGTTTTCGTTCTGTAGTTCATGGACTTATCGGACATTGACCTTCCGGTGATATAATGTATACAAATAGACAACCTTGTTGATTGGTTTACCCTGAAGAATGGGCTTAGTGGGGGTCACATAAATATTAGATCTGTTACGAAACATTGGGATGAATTAATGGTTATATTGCAGGGAGAAATATTGAAATTTGATTTTTTGTTGTTAAGTGAAACAGGCTTGCAAGTGAATAAGAATAATTTTGTCATTGAGGGGTACGAAACTATATGTAATTCTAGAGTTGGTAAACGTGGTGGCGGTTTGTTATTGTTTATTAAGTCTAGTTATGTAATCAAAAATATTTCTATGCAATTTTCACACTTTGAAGGGATTATATGTAATATTTGTGTAAATAAGGAAACACAATTTAATTTGCTTTGCATTTACAGACCGCCAGACAATGATAAAAATGAATTTATATTAGAGTTACAAAATGTTTTAAATAACAACCTAATCGAAAATAGTTGGATAATAGGAGATGTAAACATAAACACTCTTGATAGTTGTAATAAGACTGTGCAAAGTTATGAAAATTTGCTTGCAGCAAATGGCTTTTTGAGATGTATTAACCGACCTACTAGGGAAGCATTTTGTTTAGATAATCTGGCTAGTAGTTGTATTGACCATTCATACGTAAGAACTAAATCTAAGCTTGATATTAAATCGGCGGTCTTCACAACTAAAGTATCAGATCACTACATGATACTTGTGTCGGTAGGATTTAATATTGGATGTGTGATGGACATAAAGAAATTAAAACGGGTATGAATGAAAGAATACTATCTTGCAATTTAAAATCTGTTAATTGGCATCGCCTGTTAGAAATTGATGATTGTTCAGTACTTTATGATGCGTTGTGCAAGGAATTTGAAACATGTTATAATAAGTCACGGTTTACAAAACAAATAAAAAAGAAGAGGGTACAGCGGCAATGGATTACAGACAACTTGATTCAGCTAACTAGACAAAGAGACCGTCTTTTTAGACTTTGGAAAGATTGTAGTGGGCTGCACCCATCGAAAAAAACTTAGAGAAAAGAATATGTAGCTTTCAGAAATGATGTAAACAAGCAGATATTAGCTGCAAAACAAAGATATATTCGTGATTCCATAAACAACAGTAACGGTATAAAAGAAGTGTGGCAAACTATTAATCAAATAACGGGACGGAAAACAAAAGATTCAGTCGACGTTGTTATCAACAAGTATTTAGCTAAATCGCACACCCATGAGACCATCGCAAACAGGTTCGCAGACAGTTTCAATGATGAAGTGGCTTCAATTCGTCATGTATGTGGTGTGACTTGTTCACATCACATTGTGACGGAAGCTGCCACGCAGTCGTTGTGGCTGCCTAATGTAAACGTACATAATATAGTGACACGAATTATTGCAGATATCAATGTAAATAAACAGCCAGGTTTCGACGGGATCAGAGCGGTGGACGTAAAGAACTTATGTAACGAACTAAGCCCCGTTATAACACATTTAATAAATCTATCGATAAGAGACGGTTGCGTACCGGAAAAAATGAAGATATCTGTCGTGAGACCTGTATACAAAAAAGGAGATCATACATCGTTTGCAAATTACCGCCCTATAGCACTGCTATCTGTTATTGAAAAAATAATGGAGCGTTACATATCAGATTGTTTAACTAGTTACCTATTTAAATTTGGAATAATAAGTGAAGTTCAGCATGGATTTCAAAAAGGGAAATGTACCCAGGATTTGTTACTAAAATTTTCTGATTTAATTAATAACAGCTTAAATAGCAATCTGCATATAGTTGCAACTTTTGTCGACTTCTCCAAAGCATTTGACACTATAAATCATAATAAACTTTTGGAATGCTTAGAGGTCATTGGCATACGAGGTACAGTTCTTAATTGGTTCCGCAGTTACCTAGAAAATAGAACGTATATGGTAAAAATAGGAAAAACTTATAGTAAAACAAAAAATGTCAGTACTGGTGTACCACAAGGATCCATATTAGGACCGCAATTTTATATTATATACGTGAACGTCATTAATAAATATCTAGTTAAGTGTTTACTAATGATGTATGCTGACGACCTTGTACTACTAGCAATACATAGGAACTTGAGCGTCGCAACACAAAATATGAACACTGATTTTAGGAATCTACAGTGCTGGACTCATGATCGGGAACTAGTAATCAACGTTGAAAAACCAAAATTGTTTCACATATGCATGCCTTTAAATTCAAATAGAAATGATGACGTTCAATTAATATTTCATGAGGCAAAGTGTATACATAATTTGAACTACAGTACCGACACGCGCTGTGGAATGCGTACAACAAATTGAATCTGTGGCATACCATATGTATTTGGGTGTTTTCATTGATCGTGAGTTTTCGTGGAAGCCACACGTGGACTACATTTGTTCGAAACTCCGTTCGTGTGCATATCAATTGTATAAACTAAAACCTGTATTGTCTGATGATATGCTAAGATTAGTTTATATTGCATTAGCTGAATCTATTATGTCGTATGCGTTGCTCTCATGGGGAAGCGCGTCTTTTCATATAATAAACACGATGATTCAAATTCAAAATACATTATTAAAAATAGTTTGCCCTAAAAGTATTACCGATAGCATCAAAGAAAAAGATGACGTTTTTGTGAATTGCTTTATACTGCCGTTAAAAGCAATGTTTAACTATCGGTTGGTTTTAAAGTATTATTTTAATAATGAACATAAAAAAACATATTTACATAATAAGGGAACGCGACTTGTTAATAAAGGAAAATTCGTTGTTCCAATGCCCGAAAACAAACATGGTGAGCGTTGTTTACATTATCTTATACCTACAGTTTTTAATTCATTGCCGGCTGAAATTTTATCCTTGGACAAAATTTCATTAATAAAGAATAGAGTAAAATCGCACTACCTGAACAACCTTCCTTCATGCTCAATTTAAGTCATTTTCAGTCCTATTTTCTAGATATATATGTTGTTGTAAATGAATCTGTGTGGTAGGTAAAGATATTATTAATTTATAATTAGTAATTCTTGTATAATCTATTTTTGCTGTATAAATCTATGCTTTTGTAAAGGGTTTTAGTATTTAAGTATTGAAATTGATTACCTATGTAAGCACAGTATATTCATTTAATAGTTTGAATGTTTTTGATTTTGATTTCATTGTGTGAAGCCTTACGCTACGAATGAGATGTAATAGCATTAATAATTATGTGACCCACTGATGAGCCATTTGGCTTAGTGGGAGGAAATGTATGTTCATATTGTTCCAAATTAATTTTTGCTTCAATAAAAAAAAAAAATATATATATATATATATATATATATATATTATTATTATTATTATTATTATTATGTTTTTTTGAAATTGTACAAATAATCGTAAATTAAGCTGCACAACTCCATAGAAAGTTAGAAAAGGGCCAGGGTCACAAAGAGTCTTAACTCACTATGCCCAAGTTATAAAGACCAGAACCCAGGTAGGAAAACCCTTCTCTCCTCTCTCCCCCCCCCCCCCCCCCCCCCCTTCGGAGAAATAGAGACCACTATATTATTATGTTAGGGTGGTTATTTTGGAGTAGAAATCCACTTGTTGGTCAGTTGGCCAGTGGTGGGTACGGGGTACAGGGATGCCCAAAGGGTCAATTGTGCTGTTTTTTTAAACTGTTTTTATTTTTTTAAGGCCAAACCGTTGAACGAAATCTTTTTTTGATTGTTTATTTGTGTAATGAATGACAAATAGAATTTTATTCATATTTTTATTTTCTTGTATGTACCGGAAATAACTTTTTGAGTTTTCCAAAATCAAAGTCAAAATGGCCCCAAATTGCCCGTTTTGGTTAAAACTGATATATTATGTTAGGGTGAATATTTTTTAGTAGAAATCCACTTGTTGGCTAGTTGGCCAGTGGTGGATGCGGCGTACAGGGGCGTCCAAAAAGTAAATTTTGGGGATGATTTCCAACTATTTTTATTTTTTAATGCCAAATCGTTGGACCAAATCTATTTTAGGCTTTAGATTCGTGTGAGGATTTGAAAATAGAATGTAAGGCATATTTTTATTTTCTCGTATGTCCCGGAAATAACAATTTTGAATTATCCAAAATCAAAGTCAAAATTAACCCAAATTGCCCGTTTTGGTTGAAACTGATATATTATATTAGGGTTAATATTTTTTAGTAGAAATCCACCTGTTGGTTATTTGGCCAGTGGTGGATGCGGCGTACAGGGCCGTCCAAAAAGTAAATTTTGGGGATGATTTTCAACTGTTTTTAATTTTTTAGTACCAAATCGTTGAACAAAATCTATTTTAAGCTTTAGATTCATGTGAAGATTTGAAAATAGAATGTAAAGCATATTTTTTTCTCGTATGTACCGGAAATAACAATTTAGAGTTTTCCAAAATCAAAGTCAAAATTGCTCTCAATGGCCCGTTTTGGTTAAAATTGATAAATTATGTTATGGTGGTTATTATTTAGTAGAAATCCACTTGTTGGCTAGTTGGCCAGTGGTGGATGCGGCGTACAGGGTCGTCCAAAAGTGAATTTGGAGGACGATTTTTAACAGTTTTAATTTTTATACGGCTGAATCGTTGAGCGAAATATATTTTTTACTTTTGATTCGTGTAGATTATATCCAACCAAATACAAAAATTTGTAAAAAAAAAACGGCAGCCAAGCTCTCCTTCAAAAGTCTTCGGCTGTGAATGCTGTGAGATATAGAAGTTGAGCCAAGCTTTTTATTCTTTCTCCCTAGTTTCGCTTTGAAAATAAGTAAGATCATTTCGCCTGTTGACGAGCGCCAAGCCAACGATTTTTGTGGTAAAAAAGTAAAATTTTTAAACTCGAAATCATAAAAAAATTCTTGGCCATGAACCAAATTCAATGGCCAAGCCATTTTTTTATGATTTCGAGTTTAAAAATTTTACTTTTTTACCACAAAAATCGTTGGCTTGGCGCTCGTCAACAGGCGAAATGATCTTACTTATTTTCAAAGCGAAACTAGGGAGAAAGAATAAAAAGCTTGGCTCAACTTCTATATCTCACAGCATTCACAGCCGAAGACTTTTGAAGGAGAGCTTGGCTGCCGTTTTTTTTTTTTACAAATTTTTGTTTTTTTTTGCTATTTTTTGTTTTTTGTTGTTCGTTCGCTATCAAGGTGTGAATGATTAAATTTGTTAAGTTCAAAGTTGTTTTTTTACATTTTTGGGCCCACGGTCCCCCCAAAGATACCCCTTAAATAAATAAATAAATAAATAAATAAATTTTTATTTAGAGTCTACCCACTCAGTTATATAACTGATTTTCAGTGGGGGACTTTAAATCAAAGCGACCAAGCCAACCCTGCAGGCCCCGACGCAATCGACGAGTGAGCGATAACCAACCAAAGATCGATATTTTTAATAGGAAATATATCAATCACAATCAGTAGTATGGACAGTGCGAACACCCGCGGATCAACGCCAGAATCAACAAGGCCGATTCAGAACAACTCTGAAATTTATTATGTGCTTCGTTGCTAGGACGGCTCCAAAGTCACCTTTTACAAACTCCTAAGACAAGAACTGATAGACTTAAGTCCAAATCAGAAGTAAAAAAACTTCTGACTTTAACGGGAATCGAACCCTGGCCCTTCTGCATTGGAAGCAGATACGCTAACAACAAGACCAACGCACTAGCATAAGCACTAGATATTTATAATGGTTAAGAGCATGTTTAATTTCAAGCTTGTACAAATTACTACGCCTGAGTAATTACGCGTTTTGATTTTGATTTTGATTTTCCCCGGTCCCAATTGCCCGGTTTTTGTTATATGAGGTACATCTGAGTGTGGCCCAAGTTTCAAAGTTCTAAGATGAACCGTTTTCTCAGTATAGCGTATTATTCAAAAGAGTACGGAATTACCTACTTTTGATTATTTTGATTTTCTCCTGTACCCGTTACCCAATTTCGCTTTCCATATTCAAAAGTTATAAAAAATGAGAGATATCAAAATGTATTCCACGTTTGAAACATCTCAGTTGTAGCGTTTTCTTTGAATTATTCATTTCATAAAGTTCAGATATGTTTTTTGTCATTTTTGGGCCCATGGTCATCCCCATATTTAGCCCCTTGTGTTTTGGACGCAAGATATTTATAATGGTTAATAGCATGTTTAATTTCAAGTTTGTAGAAATTACCACGCCTTGGTAATTACGCGTTTTGATTATCATCCAAATTTTGATTTTCTCCGGTCCCTGTTACCCGATTTTGGTTTTGAAAGCAAATGTCACTGCGTCTGAAGTACATCTAAGTGTGGTCCAAGTTTTATATTTCTAAGATTTACCGTTTTCTCTGTAGGCTAAATTAATCTCCGCAGAGAACTCCTAGCCAGCCAGCCAGCCAGCCACAGCCACCCACCCCACCCACCCACCCAACCACCAGCCAGCCGAAAGGAATTTGACGATGTTGAGAGCCTTTTTTAACACAGAACGAGTTGTCGGATCGGGTTGATTTTATTTTTGTATGTCATGGTCCACCAGGTCATATACCGAGTTTCAAGGTTGTAACTCTTTCGGGGCGGCGTTTGCAGATAGCTGAAAACCCCCCAACTCTCGTAGCTGTATATGTAGGGCTGGAGTTCGTGTCGCCTAGCAGTCGCATGCGCTTGACTGCCGGGCGACGACCGTCGCCCTAGATAAAATAGAATGTTTTCTAAATTTTTATTTCCTTGCATGTACCGGAAATAAAATGTTTGGCCTTTTTGATAAAGAAGTCAAAATGATCCAAAGTTGCCCTACTTTAGACATGAAAATGTACATATTTATGTATACTTATCTTCATGTAATATTAATGTAGATATATAGAGTTCTATGGGGATGTGTTTGGTGGTCGTGTAATCAGTAGTCTGGTCCATCTTCGTCTTCATCTTCACTCTCAACAACGTCTCTGCCTCTTTCAATCTCGATGTCGTCGGGATCATCTTCCACATAGGATCCCTTGTCTTGTGTTTCCAAAATGTTAACTAACTCATTTGGGAGCACGTTGCCTTCGGTCCACGCGTAGAGAAGTCCATCCGGGGTTACCGACCAGCCATGACTTGGGGTTCAGGTATGTCGGGCACTGCGTCTGTTGCTTTACGCCATATCATTGCTTGATAATTTGCACGCAGGATATGCAACCGTAAAGATGATCTGCATGGTGGTAGTGAGCTGAGATCAGTGCCGCTGTAGTTAATCAGTGGTTTAGACAGTGGTGTTTGAAATCGTTTGCGAAAAAGATGGTAGCGAGTTTCATTTACATCAGCAGTACTGGTCTCCCCATACATAAGGCAAACAAATCTTTCTAATTGGTCGCACGTAGTTTCTTCAACAGTAACCGTTGTGCCCAGAGATAAGAGTGTTCTCAAATTTATTTATTTATTTATTTATTTATTTATTTATTTATTTATTTATTTATTTATTTATTTAACGTCTATCCTATTCAGTTATAAAAACTGATTTACAAAGGAGGACAACTAAATAAATCTAATTACATAGATGCAGACACAACAATGAACTACATTTAAGTAAATATTTGAAATAGTAATATTACAACAATGCATTAAATACTCAACAAATTTGATAACAAATAAAAAGGATATTAAATGCAATTTATGAATGAATCGAATATATAAAAAAAGGGGGTGGGGAATGAAAAGAAATTAATTCGGGGTGTTTCTCTAATAGTTTTCAAGGTAAAAGTTTTCCTCCGCTTTCCGACCAATTAGAAAGATTTATTTGCCTTATGTATGGGGAGACCAGTACTGCTGATATAAATGAAACTCGCTACCATCTTTTCGCAAACGATTTCAAACACCACTGTCTAAACCACTGATTAACTACAGCGGCACTGATCTCAGCTCACTACCACCATGCAGATCATCTTTACGGTTGCATATCCTGCGTGCAAATTATCAAGCAATGACATGGCGTAAAGCAACAGACGCAGTGCCCGACATACCTGAACCCCTAAGTCATGGCTGGTCGGTAACCCCGGATGGACTTCTCTACGCGTGGACCGAAGGCAACGTGCTCCCAAATGAGTTAGTTAATATTTTGGAAACACAATACAATTAATCCGATGTGGAAGATGATCCCTACGACATCGAGATTGAAAAAGGCAGAGAAGTTGTTGAGAGTGAAGATGAAGACGAAGATGGACCAGACTACTGATTACACGACCATCAAACACATCCCCATAGTACTCAATACATTTACATTAATATTACATGAAGGTTAGGATATGTACAGTTTCATGTCCAATGTAGGGCAACTTTGGATCATTTTTTACATCTTTTTCGAAAAAGCCAAACATTTTACTTCCGGGACATGCAAGAAAATAAAAATGTATAAAACGTTCTTTTTTACATTATTTACACGAATCAAAAGTAAATAATAGATTTCGCTCATCGATTCGGCCGTATAAAAATTAAAATTGTTAAAAATCGTCCTCCAAATTCACTTTTTGGACGCCCCTGTACGCCGCATCCACCACTGGCCAACTGGCCAACAAGTGGATTTCTACTAAATAATAACCACCATAACATAATATATCAGTTTTAACCAAAACGGGCAACTAGAGGCGATTTTGACTTTGATTTTGGAAAACATAAATTGTTATTTCTGGGACATACGAGAAAATAAAAATATGCTTAACATTCCATTTTAAAATTCTCACACGAATCTAAAGCCCAAAATAGATTTTGCCAAACGATTTGGCATGAAAAAAATAAAAACAGTTGAAAATCATCCCCAAAATTTACTTTTTGGACGGCCCTGTACGCCGCATCCACCACTGGCCAACTGGCCAACAAGTTGATTTCTACTAAAAAATATTCACCCTAACATAATATATCAGTTTTAACCAAAACGGGTAATTTTGACTTTGATTTTGGATAATTCAAAATTGTTATTTCCGGGACATACGAGAAAAAAAATATGCCTTACATTCTATTTTCAAATCCTAACACGAATCTAAAGCCTAAAATAGATTTGGTCCAACGATTTGGCATTAAAAAAATAAAAATAGTTGGAAATCATTCAAAAAATTTACTTTTTGGACGCCCCTGTACGCCGCATCCACCACTGGCCAACAAGGGGATTTCTACTAAAAAATATTCACCCTAACATAATATATCAGTTTTAACCATAACGGGCAATTTGGGGCCATTTTGACTTTGATTTTGGAAAACTCAAAAAGTTATTTCCGGTACATACAAGAAAATAAAAATATGAATAAAATTCTATTTGTCATTCATTACACAAATAAACAATCAAAAAAAGATTTCGTTCAACGGTTTGGCCTTAAAAAAATAAAAACAGTTTAAAAAACAGCACAATTGACCCTTTGGGCATCCCTGTACCCCGTACCCACCACTGGCCAACTGGCCAACAAGTGGATTTCTACTCCAAAATAACCACCCTAACATAATATATGGGTCTCCATTTCTCCGCAGCGCAGGGGGGGAGGGGGGGGGGGGGTTCCTACCTGGGCTCTAGTCTACATAGAAAGTTAGAAAAGAGCCATAAGGCCCCGGTCACAAAGAGTCTTAACTTACTATGGCCAAGTTGTACCTCTTAAACCCACATAATAAAATACAATAGAAATAAACTAGGAAAACGCTGAAGTCCCGTCGCGTTGTTGAGCGAGCACCGGTAGGCCCTACGTGCATCACGACCCGAGTACGACATTCCCATAATGTTACATACCAATAAGTCTTTAAGGTCTGTAATCTCTTACCTTTCCTTACTCCGGTGATGAGTTTGGTTGGGCAAGGATTCGAGCAATAGCCACGGTTTGGCCTCGGTGTTGATGCAGTTGTCGGTGGTCAGGATAAATAACGTACGAGTTACAACACATGATAGTTGAGAACAGTAATATATTAAACAAGTAAATCAACACGATAACTTACATACAGAGCTAACGTGAATACGATTGGAGTAAAGATTAAATTAGTAGAGTACAACGGTTAGTACCAGCCATGTTGGCATCTTCGAGTCGTCTGTTGTTGTCCGAAGTGTTGCCCATGACAACACTCCAGTGCCTGTCAAAGATGATCTTGACGAGAGAACGATAACACTCGGCCATCCTGTAAATAAATCGTCCTCGATTTCGTTGTCCAAATCATCGTCATCGGAGTGGCCCTTCCATTGCTTCAGCTGTGAGACGTGGGCAGTTGTCGCGTAGAATCTTGTTCCACTCTCCTTCAGCTGACTGACGCGATAAGTGTCACCTGGTAGCACATCTGAGACGACAAGTGGACCGCGGAATTTCGCTTGCACCTTCGTAGGTTTACCGGTATGTGTAGGTGGACTTCTCATAACAACAATGTCTCTCTGCGTCCGTGGTGTGTATCTGGGAAGCAGCTCACATGAGGTTTTGTACGTCGATTCGTTGATACACAAATTTGTATTGTTGCAGAGATTGGTGTTTCCTCGTTGAAGCAGGACTTGCACATGATCATCGATATTTGGAAGTGGAAAATGATCGCGTACCGTTTGTTGATTAAGTTTACGATAATCGACGACATTCG
>JAMZAV010011352.1:0-21090 GCA_024449915.1 Sweltsa coloradensis | reverse complement strand
CGCAATTTTGACCGCTGTCCCGCCACCCCACAGCTGAGCGGACCGGGGTTGAGTTGCACATCCCCTGCCAGCGCGATCAACACGGTGACAACACTTACCACGGAGCACGGGACACGCGGGGGCGTGAAGGCCTGGCGCCTGTGCCTGTGCGGGCCCAAGCATCGCGGCAGAGCGGGGGTTGAAAACACTGGTCTGTTCTTCTCCACTAAAGCATTACAGCACACAGAGAATGCAGAGATTTTGCACTTACACAACACCATGAGGTTTTCCACCGGGTATCCATTAATCACCTTCTTCATGTGTACACTACGGATGTCCGGTGCAACTTTAGTGCAGGTTGCAATCCCTCTTAATACTGTAAACACTAAAAAAATACGGAGCGACCCGTACACAACTCCCGCACCTGCCGCCATCTTGGGCGGCAGGTTCTACTAAAATGTGCTTAACAGTTAAAATCTCACCACACTGCTCACAGGGGGGTGGGTCTTCACCTCTTAAAAGGTATCCTTGAGTGAAATGTGTGTGTCCAATGCGTAGACGGGTCAGAACAACCTCTTCGCGTCGAGAAGAGCGCCTTGAAGAGATCCAAGGTGTTACATCGCCTTTTATTTCGCGAAGCTTATTATTTTGCATGATATGCCATTCTTTGCACCACTTTTCTTTAAGTTTACGTTTAAATAATGCTTTAAGATCAGGCGTTACGCCTAATTGGCAATCAATTTGTTCTTTGTTACAAGCTTCTTTGGCACTTTGGTCGGCGAGATCATTTCCTAAAATACCAGAATGACCAGGCACCCAACAAAAAACTATCGATTTTTGTTTTGCACCAAGTTTGGACAGTATAAGGTGTATTTTACAAACTAATGGGTGTGTAGTGTAAATTTGGCAAATAGCTTCTAGGGAACTTAAAGAATCCGTGCACACTAAGAATTTGGAGTCCATGTTATCAAGGGCAAACAGGAGGCTTTGTAGAATTGCAAACAGTTCTGCATTGTAGACGCTGTATGGAGAATGGAGTTTAAAACTGAAGTTGTTGCTCTCCGTTGTAAAGGAAGAGCCAACTGAATTGTTAGTTTTGGAACCGTCTGTAAAAATATTTTTTTTAATTTTTGTAGTTGTATCGGATTTCGTTGAAAAGTGCTTGATATTGTGTGTTTGATGTGGTTGCCTTTTTATATTTTGTCAGCTGTGTTATGCAACACGGTTTAAGAAGAATCCAAGGTGGGATTGCCCCATTTGATTTGTAGAAAACAAGGGGAAGTGTTATGTGTAAGGCTTGCAGTAATTTCAGGGAGCGGATGCCCACTGGTCTTGAGGCCTTCATGTGAACTTCATACCGATTTTGAAATGGAGGGTCGAAAACTGCTTTATAGGCAGGGTTTATACGGGATCCTTTTAATGAGGCAATATAATTAAGCATTAAGTACTTTCTTCTGGAGGACAAAGATGGTTCTGCAAACTCGCAAAGAAGACTGGGAAATAGGGCTCGTACGAAAAGCTCCTGTGGATAGTCTTATACCAGTGTGGTGAACTGTATCCAACGTCTTGATATAAGAAGGTCTAGCCGAGTCATAAATAAAACTAGCAAAATCCAACTTAGAGCGGATAAGGGAGCGATAAAGATGTAACAAGGTAGTACGATCAGCTCCCCAATTAGTATTGCTTAGCACTCGTAGAATATTTAAGGCTGTTAAACACTTGGTTCGTAGCTGCTGGATATGGGGCCTCCACGATAACTAATCAATTCACCAAAGCATGGGACTAAACAGTTGAAACCTCAAGTCCCACTTACGCAAAGTCTAATGGCTTGGCCGAACAAGCAGTTCAGACAGACTGCTAAGTGTATATTTAAAAATCCTTGGAGATGGGGGAAGATATGTATACAGCATTGTTACAGTATAGAAATACACCCATTCAGGGTATAGATGCATCGCCGTCTCAATTGTTAATGAGTCATCGACTACGTACTAAAATTCCTGTTACTCATCAGTGTCTCAAGCCTATGATTGTGAGAAAGGTTAAAGAGGCTCTTTTAAAGAATTAGGTTATTCAGAAATACTATTATGATCGTGGCACAAAACCTTTGCCAGAACTCTCCACTGGTGACAGTGTATTAATACGCAGACAAGGACAGTGGGAAAAGCACAAGTTCAAACAAAGGTTGAAGCACCGATAACTTACATGGTCACTAATAATAATCATATTTATAGATGTAATATTAGGAGTGACCTAATAAAGTCCAACAACCCACCCCCTCCTATCAATGATCCCTACTGTGAGGAAGTTGGTGATCAAGTGCCAAGTGTAATTAGCGCTACACAGGTTCGCCACCTCGGGCACAAGTTGCCATTGTACCCTCACCCCGCCCTACTCGAATGGTAAGGGCCCCCTCTAAATTTAAGGATTTTGTAATGTAGAGTAAAGCCTAGTGTTATTATAAAATTGTATGTAATGTAAGCACAAAGCTGAAGCGGAGATATGTATGTATATATGTATGTATGTATGTATGTATGTATGTATGTATGCATGTATGGGAGAGGTATGTATGTAAAGACTGGGGCGTTCGCTATGACTCCTCCGCCTCCTCTCTCTGCAGTCCAGCAGACGCTTGGTAGACCTGTGTGGTGCATGATGGTCTGGTGATGGCTGCCTCAGGATGCAGACGTGTTCAAGTAAAGTCTCTTGAATTATTAATACACTATACTATAATACTGGTGAGTCTTTATTACATTGATTACATTGTTTACATGTAACTATAAGAAGAAGACCCGTACTTGTTATCGCTATCGTTACCGTTATCTTATTACAATTAAGTTTATTTTTTATTTTTTTTAAAGGACATTATTAGTCCATGATAGCAGTTGTAATAAAAGTATGCCCCGACTGGGGAATGTGAATAATAATAATAATAATAATAATTATTATTATTATTATTATTATTATTATTATTATTATTTCACAAGTTATACTTTTGCGACCCGATATAATTGAAGAGAGATTATAACATTGACGGGATGTTTCGTCGCGTCGTAATGGTGAATAATTTACATTATTCTTGATTTTCCGACGTAGCGTCATCACTGTGGATGACACTTTCAAGGGACTGCTGTTCTTTCGTTTGTTTGGCTCTGTTGCAAACGTTCACTTCTTCCTGGAACTGCCATGATGGCGGTGGACGGCTCTATTTGTTGTTGTTGTTGTTGTTGTTGTTGTTGTTGTTGTTGTTGTTGTGGTGGTGGTTGAGGTGGTTGTGGAGGTGGTGATAGTGGTGTTGGTTGGTCTTGTGGATGAAGATGCTGTTGATGCTGTTGTTGATCTGGTGGTAGTTCTTGGTTTGAACGCATTTTCTACGCTCGTCAACAGGCGAAATGATCTTACTTCTTTGCAATGCGAGACTAGGGAGGAAGAAAGAAAAGATTGGTTCAAATTCTATATCTCACAACATTCACAGTCACAGACTTTTGAAAGAGAGCTTGGCTGCCGTTTTTTTTTTTTTTTTTTTTTACAAATTTTTGTATTTGGAGGGGATTTTAGTTTGCGTAAATTGATCAAACCTTCAAGCTTAGCTATAGCACATTTTGTATTCTGTTGTAGGTATTGACAAGATCGCGCAATCGAGTTATTCAGCAACGATAAACTTTCTCCAGAAAATGTCACCTGTCACAGAAGAACAGCAGCCAGAAGATCTCAACTTTGGTTTTGTGGAAATGTTCAACAACAACATAATCCATTGGAATCTGCTTATTCCACACGTGAGTAATTGGCAAACCTGGTTCCCTTACTTTAAGCTTAAAGTAACTAGGTCTAAGCTATGTATTTTATTTATTTCACTTTTTGTGATTCCCTAGGTAGCCCTACATGCAACCAATACAGACCATACCACATCCACATTCAACTTTGATATAACAAGTTGATGGATAACATTTTGATAAAATAAGATAACAAGCTTGTTATTAGGCAGGCTGGGCTGTGCTGACCACTCTCTCCATATGCTTTGATTGTTTGTTTGTTTTTTTGCTGATTTACTTTTTCTAAATTTTGTTAAACCTCACAGGCTTAGGCTATTCGTTAAATGGGATCGTCTATCGGCTATGCCCAAATAATTTTTCTTCTTGTTTTTCTATTTTGATGTTATTGTCTCTTCATGTCTGCCGGCTCTCCAAAATAAATTACCTTGTTGATTGTCATTAATATCAATGTTTACAATGTATTAATTATTATTGTTTGCATCGTTTATAATGTAATTGCATTTTTAATGTTTCATTGTATTCCTATATTTATTTATGTACTATTTAAAACATTTGTTAACCTTAATCTTGAACCATCTCATTCATTTCACTCCACATATCTCTCTCTCTGGAGAATAGGCGGATGTGTTATACTTTTACTCTGAATTAGTCAAATGAATAAAAAAAAAACTTACTTACATGTTAATCTTTATCCAATCCACTTCTTCCACGAAACGTTGTTTCAGGAATTGGTAACAAGACGAACAAAGAATCAAACCGTCTCTCGCACACAATCGCTACGAGCAAAGAATTAATTGCCGCGCAAAGGCAAAATCTTCAATAAAAGAAAAAGCTGCTGGCAATTTAAGAGCGGAAACTTGCATGGCAACGTTGCCATGCTATTTCTACTAGGAAGATAGCTTCTGCCTTTGATAGAATTGCTGCAGCAGTAGAGTTTTTTGTTTGTAATGTCAATAACGATAGGCCTAATTATAGAGGTGTGTACAAAAGGTACATCGTGGATGATTTGTGTATGTACGTTTTTCTTCAGAATAGGTCAGGCATGGGCAGTATCTAGATACATGTATCTAAAGATACGTATTTTAAATACATTTGTATTTTGTATTTTGTACTTTAAATACCTCTCCCAAATGTATCTTGTATTTTGTATTTCAAATACCCATTTCAAAAGTATTTTGTATCCTTTTATTGCATTTAAAACACAAAATACTTTTTAAAAAGTGAATGATGATAACGACTACCTATTGAAAACATTGAAACTCAAATGTCTACCACTGGTGGTGAACTTAACATACAAGATGCCATTTCTGCAGGTGATGACTTTTTCGATTTTAATGACAAAGGAGAAGGACCTGTATCTCCACAAAATCAGCGTCAAGTTATTGAGCTTCAAGTCTTGCACTTCATGAGTGAAAGTAGAAAATGTTTTTCTATGTTGGACTCTTACCATTTGGTTAAGAAGATCTTTCGCCGATTTAATACTAGCTAGTTATCGTCTGCTCCTGTTGAACTCTTGTTTCCATTTGCATCCCTAATAAACAGCCCACGAAGGAATCAGCTATCCGACAAAAATTTCAAACAACTTGTGTAACTCAAAGCTAACACCTAATACAGTAGGTCTACCATTTAAATAAAAATCTTTTGTTCAGATTACATTAGGCTAGTAGACTTAAGTGAATGCAGTAAACCAGGGTTGCCACCAACAAAAAATAAAAATCCTGTTTGAGCACATCAAAAATCCTTAGAAAGCCTTAAATGAAACACCCAAATCCTTAAAAATCCTTTTAATGCCTAAAATGTACCAAATTCGATATGATATCGAAACGGCCCAAGATGGCGGCAGGTGCGGGAGTTGTGTACGGGTCGCTCCGTATTTTTTTAGTGTTTACAGTATTAAGAGGGATTGCAACCTGCACTAAAGTTGCACCGGACATCCATAGTGTACACATGAAGAAGGTGATTAATGGATACCCGGTGGAAAACCTTATGGTGTTGTGTAAGTGCAAAATCTCTGCATTCTCTGTGTGCTGTAATGCTTTAGTGGAGAAGAACAGACCAGTGTTTTCAACCCCCGCTCTGCCGCGATGCTTGGGCCCGCACAGGCACAGGCGCCAGGCCTTCACGCCCCCGCGTGTCCCGTGCTCCGAGGTAAGTGTTGTCGCCGTGTTGATCGCGCTGGCAGGGGATGTGCAACTCGACCCCGGTCCGCTCAGCTGTGGGGTGGCGGGACAGTCGGTTCAAAATATTGCGCCCACAACAGCAAATCTACCACAATCGCACCATCATCCACCTTATCGACTTCCGTTATCAGCAACCAAGTGCGCGGTATGTGACTCTACAGGTAGGCGAAACCAACTTTTTGTACACTGCGTGCAATGCAATAGTCCCTGTCATCGAACTAGTGCAAACATCCCTCCATCTAAGTACCGAGCGTACACCTCTGTGGCAAAGACGTGTGGTCCTGTTGGGCGTGTACGTTACCAACCTTCTCTGACTCTCTGT
The DNA here is from genome assembly GCA_024449915.1 of Sweltsa coloradensis. Classification (NCBI taxonomy): domain Eukaryota; kingdom Metazoa; phylum Arthropoda; class Insecta; order Plecoptera; family Chloroperlidae; genus Sweltsa; species Sweltsa coloradensis. The sequence goes on along the minus strand of JAMZAV010011352.1, from coordinate 14,839 downwards.
TCAGCGTAGACTCTGAAGACAATTTCGACATCTCCGCCGTGAAAGCTCCTAGCAACGACAATTTGAAAATACTTTCCTTTAAAGCTAGAAGTCTAAAAAATCCGAAGAGCCACCCAGACATTCAGGCATTAGTCACAGAGCAAAACTCGCCAATTATTTGTGTTTGCGAGACATGGCTCAGCTCAGATGTTGGTGACGCCGAAATCTTTCCAAATTTAGATTACGTAATTTTTAGGCGAGACCGAAAAACTCGACGAGGCGGTGGTGTACTTATTGCAATAAAGACCTACCAAAATCCAGTCCGCGCTTCTCAACTCGAAACTGACGCAGAATGTTTGTGGATAGAGTTCACATACAAAAAAAAACAATACCTGATAGCGTCCGCATATCGAGCACCGAATTCTTCTGAGGACATGAACAGTCCACTAATCACTTCGCTAAATAACACATCTGACATTTCAAACAAATACGAAGCTATTTTAATTTGCGGTGATTAATTCAACATTGATGTATCCTGGTCTAATATTCCTAAGGCAAGCAACCCCCTCTCCGAATCATTCCTATCCTGTTTCTACGATTTATTCCTCTCGCAATTTGTCACGGAAGCCACACACATAACCAAGTCAACCCGCTCCATTTTAGACATCCTTTTGTGCAATAATCCTTCACTCATTTCAAAAGTTGAAGTCATTCAGGGTGTGAGTGATCATTTAGCAATAGCGGCCACTCTCAAAGTCAAAATTCAAAAGTCTAAAAACATCTGCGCGGAGGTGCTCAATTATAACAAAGCCAACTGGGAGCTGTTATGGCATGGAGAAAGTGGACGGCAATATTCTGGTCCTGTGTCAAGTCAGCAATCCCAAAAGTGAAAATTAATTCCAAAAGAAAACCACCCTGGATCACAAACGCTCTAATCAAAGACATACGACGCCGCGACTCTTTGTTCCGTAAATGGAACAAGTCTCCTTCAGATGAGCGAGAATTACAGTACAAAAAGTTTAGGAACTTGGTCAAGGCGAAGGTGCGCAAGGCTCACGACGAATACGTGTGGCACTTAGGTAATGATCCAAAAAAACTCTGGAAATATATCCACAGCAGACAAGGCAGTTTGGCACCCGATCACTACATGTCCAATGGCGCAAAACTTTCAGACCCTGTGGATATAGCGAACGCATTTAACACTAAATTCCGTGATAATTACTCTCCATAAGAAAAATCTACTTCGCCAATATTCTCTCCCAACATTCTCGGTCGCACAACATCTATTACCGACTTCCATTTCCATGAATGGGAAGTTCGAAATCTTTTACGAAAGATCCGACCTAACGCCGCTCCGGGACCAGACCAAATACCAGGTCGAATCCTACATTAGTGTGCCGAGGCGCTAGCTCCATCTCTGTGCAGTATTTTCAACCTATCGGCGGCAACAGCAAGTGTACCGGAAGTATGGAAGAAGGCATCGGTGGTTCCTGTTTTCAAGAAAGGTGATAGGAGTAAAATAGACAACTACCGACCAATATCTTTAACTTCGTTAGTGTGTAAAGTGATGGAGAAACTGGTTACTAAGCGTTTATTCAATCATTTTAAAACAAATAATCTGATTAATTCTAATCAACATGGCTTCATCCCTAAGAGAACTTGCGTTACACTCCTGACTGAAGTGATTGACCAGTGGCTGAATTCGCTCGAGACGTCTTCTGTGAAACAGGTAGATTGCATAGCTTTAGATTGGGCTAAAGCATTTGACCAAATTCCCCATAAAAGATTGTTAGCAAAATTAAAGGGGTACAAAGTAGAAGCTAGTGCCTTAGGCTGGATCCAATCGTTTCTATCTCACAGGAGACAATCGGTTATCTTTAATGGTTCCCAATCAGCCACTGTGGAAATCACTTCAGGGTTGCCTCAAGGTTCTGTTATTGGCCCTCTTCTGTTCGCAATATTCTTTTTGGACTTACCTCAACATGTGACTTCCCAAGTAGCCCGGTATGCAGATGATACTACCTTATTTAGACCGATTTCGGGGATAGATGGTGTAAATTCACTACAGGCTGACTTATCTGCACTTGAAAAATGGTGTGCTTTGAATAGTATGCACCTAAACGCCAGCAAATCGCAATATATTAGATTTTCTAGATCCAAATCTCCGATTCTGTCTAACTATGTCATTTCAGGAAACTTTCTAACTCAAGAAAAAAGTATAAAACTGTTAGGTATAACCATCTCATCAGACCTTAAGTGGGATCAACACACAGATAGTGTAAGAGATAGGGCCTCTAAGCTACTGGGCTTCGTCAACCGTAACCTTAAGAAAAGTAGAGCCAAAACAATAAGGACAGCATATCTCTCTTTAATTAGACCAATCATTACTTACGGCTTACCTGCTTGGCACCCTACATCTAAAATAAATATGCACAAACTAGAAGTAATTCAGAACCGCGCAACTAAGATAATTTTAATGAAGAACAATTACTCAGAAAGTGCGACTGAGCGTCTAACTCGATGTAACCTCCCCTCAATTAAAAATTATTGTAAACAAGCTGACCTCATTTTACTGAGGAATATGTTAACTGGTGAAACAGACCTCAACCCGTACAACAGAATTTCAATTCACCCTAGACAACTCAATCGCCAGAACACAGGTGTCATTCTCAATCCTCCCCGTGCTAGAACTTCAATGTATCAAAATGGTTTCTACTACCGTGCAGTCACACTATGGAATACAATACCCCTGGAAGTGAAAAATGATGTTCATTTTAAGAATAGGATAAAAACTTTATTTCAGTGATTCAAATGTAACATTTTAAAGACTGGTTTTAATCCGCATTAGTTGACCTACGGTTTTCATTTCTCACAGCTGTTTTTCGATTATTAATTAGTTTAGGTTGTATCTACCAATCTAGACAAAATAATGCCATGTTTGTCATTTTATCATTAGGCCCTAAGTGTAGTGAATGTCTCCTATTTTATTGAAACGTAGTTCTGATTTTTGATTCTATTGTATTTCTCTATTTCAATGTAACGTAGTATTGTTTTATGATTAGTAATAGGTATCTTATTAGTTTTTAGTTTTAAGTATCAAGCGCTCACAGAAGTGAAACAGGCATGCCATGCTATGGGGCTCTGCCCTATCTGTTTCTCTTCTACAACCATACTGGTATTCTCGTTACTATTCTGTTAAATGTACATTGTTCATACATTTGTAACCTTGTATACATGAGAATATCATGTGGATTGTAAAAAATAAATAATAATGATAAATAATAATAATAATAATATCATAATGTAATTGTTGTAAAACAAATTGAAAATATAATTTTTTAAAGAGTAAGCCTATTTTTAATGATTTGAGGCCAAATAGGGTTGATATGGTATACTTTTTAACGATTTTCAGAGCCATGCTCTGGGCCAATTCTACCCCGGGCCCAGACGGGGGTATGTGTCTGTATGTGCAAAAACTTATTAGTGAAGGTAGTTTTAATAAAACCTCATTGCATACCTTGAACATTTATTTGAAGTATTAAAGGCATATTGTCACATAAAACGAAGTTACTATTATCTTCAAGAAGACCTACAAAAAATAAGAATTCCGTCATATTTGGCATCTATGGGTGATGCCCGCTCCCTCTACAATGGGTTGTTTTGACGCGAGCCCGGGGGCATGTGACGGTCGTGGTGGTCAACGGATCGAGCGGCGAGGCGAGGCTCGCTGCTCTAGCACGCGGTACCTGCAGTTACGGGTTGACAGTGTCTGCATAGTCTTTGTCACTAGTTTTGAGCACTGCTTTTATTTTTAGTGTAATTAATTGAATATGATATGAGTGGTTACATTCATCATTGTAGTATTATATTTATGGGTGATGCAAGTGACTGCAGGCTACAAACTATGTAAAAGTTTCCTAAGCAGGAGTAGGTATATGTGTTCGACCGTGTAATTCACGTGTACATATTGTTGTAAATAGACTATAGTGTCAATGTCGCACAAGAAAATAAACATGGTGCCACAAGATAACATGGCACAGAGTATGTATATGGATGCAGTAAATATTTGCTAGTACAGTGTATATATTTTCACCGTTTTCCATAGAAGGACTAATCTCCTAGTCTTGTGAGATACAAATCCTGGCTAGCGAATATTAAACGGGATAAATTAGTATAGACATACCCGAGTATGTTCCGAAAATTTCGTTGGATACAATGAAATTGCTAACAGTGAAAATAACAAAGGGAAATGTAACATAAAAACGTGAATCGAAGAACACTAACACTTCTTTCTGTCAAATTGAGAGGTAAATTAGAAGTGCATGTAAAGAAGGAATAAAATATGTCTGTGTATTCTCTGGCTAGTAACAAACGTGATCTTATTGAAAACATAACGTTTCCACCAATCAACAAAAAGCTGAAAATTGTAAGTAATGTGATCACACCGACTATTCAACTCAACTATGTAACTGGTATTGTCTGCGCGCCCATTGAAGCGCTCGCTCGCGCGCGGCAGCCAGTCTTCTCTCGGAACCAGGCGAGGAAGACCACCATCTACGTCACGCCGCGTGACGTCACCAACCAACAAAATTGCTCATCAGTCGAGTAAATTGGGGCCGATTTCTTTAATTTTTTTTTTCAAATTCTTCAAATAATTAGAGGTTTAACATATGTCCCCAACAATGCTATATGATCATATGCCTTTAAGACAAAAATAAAAATGCACAAATTGGCCCGGGAGCTTATTTGGCTAACTTGTGATAACACACATTAAAATGCGGGATGCTAATTTGTTAATTGTAGTGTAAGAAAAAGAATAAACAATTAATACACGGAAAATCTATTACATACGGCCACCAAACAGGAGGGCTAGGTTCTATTCCTGATTAAAGTGGATTTGCTAATTTAATTTCTGAATATTATAAATACTGGCCATGTTTAAAGTTCAAAGTACATTTACTGGTCCCTAAAACGTATGTTGGCACTGGCCCGGTATGTACCGCACTAACTCTGCTCTGGCGTTCACCAGCAACAAGAACTGTGTTTCTCTGATTCTTTCTCGATCTTCTATGATAACATCTCCATCATCCTTGGAAATATCCGACTCACCAATAATTGCATATGCATCTTCTGTATGGATTAAACGGATTGAAAACGTTGCAATCAAAAACCAGTTATTAAGAACTCAGCGTACGTTATTGTTAATAACTACGAAAGCTTGTCGTACTGTATCTACAGAAGCATTACAAATTCTATCTGGTCAGCCACCTATGAATCTTGGCTTGTTGTCAAACGCACTAATGTATTATGTCAAAAACAATGTTCAACTAACTTTAAATGGAATTACAAACAATATAACAAACTTAAATGGAAGAGACCGGAAAACCTTTATTAGAAGTGAAAAGGTTAGACTTCAGAATGAAGTTCTTGACAAGTGGCAAGGAGTATGGGACAATAGTCCAAAGGGTCGCATTACTTATGAATATATTCCAGATATACAAGCAAGGCTTGATAAGAAATGGTTTCATGTTACCAGAGCTACTTCCTATTTTCTAACTGGACATGGACCTATTAAACACAATCTTCTAAGATTGGGTCTGGAAGAGGATGACCTATGTCACTGTGGACAATCTGAAACAATGAGACACATTCTTAATGATTGTGTAGAATATGATGATATCAGAGAGGAATTTATACTCAAGACTGGATGTAATTTGCAAGTACTACAAGAAATACTCTTGAAAGAGGAAGTATACTCTGATTTTCTAACATTCGCTTCACAAATATGGGAGAGAAGGATTCAGTTGACTTTGCTAAATGAAAATGATGAAGAAGAATATTGAAATATATTCTATATTGTTGCAAAAATTACAAAATATTCAAGATCTGAAGATTTCAAGTAAGTCCAACTTACATTATTACTTTTTCCTGCATGTTTATTCCCATTCCTTCCTGCATGTTAAAACTTTGAAGATTTATTAAACATGGATGCATCCATTGCATGAATTGCATGACTTCTATATTGCTTGCATGATCTACATATGTACTAACAACTAACATATATCAAGCACAGGGAAGTGGTACCTCAGTCAATCTTCTATGACTATGACGAATTGTATACTTACAAATTGAAAATATTATACTCCGAACTCACTGTAAACTTACAGATACCGGGGGAGGTAGATAATATGATTTTTTATGAATGCACAATGACCATGCAAAATCAAGAAGGACTATGAAATATAAGAGGTATAACGCTTCCCTGCATGGGTATACATTACACTACACGGTGTATAACCCTTAAAAGCTATTCCGTCTAGGCTACCAATACATTTTCAGCAATGAGAATGACTTTGGCACCCGGGAATTTCAAAAGTGTAGTAGAGGTACCTCTAAAGAGGCCTCGCCGGTGACTCGTCATGCCGTGGCTAGGGTAACCTTGCCAATACGAGTACTGTGGGGAAGTGTGTAGCCCCATCAAAGTTTGATGACACTTCAATTGAGGTTGGCCTCACAGGGGTTAGTGGTTTCTGGCGATTACGATATACTAGGATGACCTGATGGGTTTTCAGGTAAGATAATATCAGACGCTGATCTTAATTTGATCTTGTCTTAATTATCTATACATGGTCACCAACGTCCATGTCAGAGTTATGCTCACTCTGGAGTTAAAGTTCATTGTGTTTGGTAACTCAAATTGGGGGTGGAAGCATGGAGATATATAGGCTCTGCCTAGGAGATCTTCACCACTATCTAACCTAATTATACATCTATCTATCTATCTATATATCTATCGCCGGAATCAGCGAACGCAATGTCATGGGCGAGACACAGGTTATGGAGTACTGCACAAGCGTTGATTATTTGTGTTGCCTTTTCGGGATGGTAATGCAACGCTCGGTCTTTTATCAGGCAACGGAAACGCTGTTTGAGTAGCCCACTTCACCTTTCGATTCCTGATCTAATGTGGCGATGACGTGTGTTGTATCGTTGTTCTGGCGTATCTTCTGCTGCCGTTGAATCCGGTATTAAAGGCCCAGTCCAGTCTTCAAACATCATTTGAATTTTTAAAAGAGTGTACGTTATCATAGAGATCAGAAAAAAAAATGCAACGAAATCGCCCAACAAGTTTTGAAGTTATTCGCGAGCCTAGTTGGCTGCACCCATCCTGGCGATACGTCACTTGGCGTGAGCCCGCCCGCATACCGATAGCCAGGTAGAGGGTTGACGGACGGAGGCCACCAGTGCTAGGTGATCTCTCGGGTAGTAAAGAGTTTCCTTCTTCATCATACATTGTGACTTGTGCTTTACTAGTGTGTTCATTGCGTGTGTTTTACACATTTTATAACGATGGTAAAAACGTGTTGTGTCTACGGAAGTAATAATGAGCGTAGTAATGAGCGTGGCATTTCTTTACATGTTATTCCCAGTAAGACGCGATTTCCTTCTATACATAAACAGTGGCTTCACAAAATTAATCGAGATAGCTTTTTTCCGTCTAAGCAAACTCGTATCTGCTCCAATCATTTTAAAGACGAAGATTTTGAACTTTCCTCCCGACTTAAAGTTGAACTATTAAGCACTAAATCAAAATGAACTTTAAAAGAAGATTCAGTACCGTCTTTAAATTTGAGTGGTAAGAGTGAACCTTCGCCAAAACGAAGAAAATCTACCTATCTAAAAAAACGAAGTGCTCAAGATGCAATTAATGAATCATTTCCAGGGGCGTAGCAACCATGGCGCAAAGGGGCTCGACCGCGCCCGGGCCCGGGGCCCCCCTGAGGCACCAAAAATAATAATAATAATAATAATAATAATAATAATAATAATAATAATAATAATAATACAACAATAATTAATGGGGCTGCAATGGGTAGTGAAAAAAAAATGCACTGTACTGAAACGCGAATCTTTTCCCCGCCTTTAAACTTCTAGCGTTCTGTCTGACGCATACAGAAATATGATATGAGCCAGGCTCACTTGAGCTAGCCAGCGAGCATACTGGCCGGCGAGAATGACATTTCGCTAGCGGCGCGCGAGTGCGCGAGAGTGAGATCGTATTCGTGGCGTAAACGTAAGTGGAAGCGAGACAGCGAGCGATTGCTAGTGGAGAGTGCTGCTGTTGTGAGCCCGGCCACCCCTAAACTAAAGTGAACAGTCTGGACTTCACATGTGCTTTGTTACTTGTCAGTTTGTCCACGGCTCGCAATCGTATGTTTGTGTCTTGTGACTTTGTGTGCGTGTGTGACTTTTAACAGTGCTATGTATACGATACGTATTTACAAGTGGCTATTACTCTAGGCCTCCCCTAGAGTCTATACATTTTAAAATCAATTTCTTTGTATATAACTAAGTGAATTATACGACGTGAAAAGTTAGAATTAACCTCAAAACTAACAAAAATTGATAGTTTTTTAAAAGTCCTAGCAATGCTGTACAAGCTGAAGGTAAAGAAGGGGAGCCCATTAACACATTGCCAGTGAATTGGTTGCCACGACTTGTAATTCAAATGCAACTATAGACACAATTGGTGAGTCACTGCCATCTACTTCTAGTTGTAATTCCGAAAGTTCTAATTCAGGAATCTCGAACTCTGAGACTGAGAGACATCTAAATTGTGACAATGAAATAGGTTTGGAACAAAATACCGGTACACATATTGTGGTTGTGGGGACGAATAAATATCCTACAGACAAAGCCAATTTTGGAGACAAATTAAATGTTGACGATATAAGATTTATTTTGAAACAAGGTCCTTGCAGACCAGTTCTGAAGTGTAATCTGTCCCGGTATTCCAAAAATAGTTGTTGGGACGGTTTCTGTCTCAGATCGCTCTACAGGCTATCTTGAGCAAAAAAAGGTCTAACAATTTTTATATCGAAGTGTAAGCAATTTTTTTCACTCCGATTCTGACACTGAAACAGTTTTCAACGACCCTTGTGACCCATCTTATAATCCGGACGATGACTGTGACGGCGGGATAAGTGTCGACGAGTTGACAGACGACAGTGACGCCTAAGACAGCGATGGAGATAGAGGTGATACTATCAAGAGTCATACAAAGTTTGCAAATGTATTTTTTGTATTTTGGCAATGCCTACTTCAATTGTTTCACTTTGGCAAGTGTTGCGGAAAACCCGTTATCAACGTTACGCATGCCATCCAGGGTGCGATTTTAATTGTCACGACAACCTGTCTGGAAGGTCATAAAAGCTTGTGGATGTCACAGCCGAAAGAAGGACAAATACATACGGGATCAGTGATCATTGCACCAGCATTGTACACATGCGGTGTTAGTTATTCATCTTTTCAACGCTTTGCCCAAGCCCTCAGACTGAGTATTATGGGCCGAAACAGTTTTTATACAACTATAAAAAAAATTCATTCGACCTGTAATTATTAAAACATGGCAAACACACAGGGACAACGAGTTTGAGCGAATTAAAAATTTGTCAGAAGATGTTTGGGTATGCGGCGATGGGCAATTCGACTCACCTGGATATTGTGCAAAATTCGTTACCTATACAATACTGGACATAAAATCTGGACGTATTTTAGACTTTTATCGTTATGCAAAAAGGTCAAATTGCGAGTGAACTTAAAAAAGCTGCATGTGAAAGTGTTTTGCGAAAATTGACTGAAAAAATAAAAATAACACTGTTCTTATTGGATGAGCGTAGCGAGCGTAGCGAGCGAAGCGAAGATTCCATTTCACTACACTGGAAAAAAAAATCCGGAATGTTTTTTTTTTTTTTCTTTCTTTTTGTATTTTTGTGTGTCTGTTAACACGATTCCGGCTAAACCGATACTCCGATTGTGATGAAATTTTATGGAGGTCTTCGAAATCTCTCAATTTAGAACTGCCACGTTTTTGAGCGCAATCGGGAAATTTTTTCTCATAAAAAACGCAATTTTACGATTGTTTTTCATTTTTAAAACAATTCTTTGACTTATAACACCTACATGCTTTATCCTATTGTAATGATTTTTTCACAGAACCTTAATTTTATGAATTAATATATTTGTGTAAAATTTGAGCGCAATCGAATAACTATTTCTTATGAAAATTTCATTTTTGCGATTTTTTTCTTTTTTAAAAATTACGATTAATTAAAAAAATAAAGTTATTTTTTTATTTAATTTCATTTATTTAAAAAAAGTCTTCTACTAATTAATGATTTTTTCACAGAACAACAGTAAAAATCCGCGTAACACATGGCAACTTAGTGCACCAATTACGCTCATTCAACAACGCGGCGGGACTTAAGCGTTTTCCTAGTCGGATAGACACAGAGGTGTAGGTCTTCTCATTAGAAGTGTGTCTCCTACTATACATCACGAGTTTGACGTATGGCATCTTGCGAAAAGTCTAGCAAAAAAAAATTAAAGCATCTACTACGAAAAATTCGCATCTCAGCAAATGGAAATCAAGCATCACTAATCATCTGTGGTGGTGTGCCGAATCATGTGAAGGAAATGCTGACGCACTTGTTTAAAAATTTACAAGCATTATGAAGCATGTTGCCAATGTACATACATGGAGTGGTAACAGCTGTTTCCACAAGTGCGAACACGAATTAGAACCGGAAGAGACTTCTGAAACTGGGCATTTAAAATGGATCGAACCGGGTTCCCAAGATTATCAGGCTCTCACGAAAATTGTATTAGAAAAAAACATTCCTGAAGGACTTGCGACACACGAGCAATTACTGTCATACAGGTAGGGTTCACATATTTATAACTCAACTTCCCCGATTACAATATATATGTGGTCCTACAGCGCTATATATAGGTAGCAGAAAATTAGCATTGCCAATGTACAGGATGTCGAGGGTTCGATTCCCAATTTGATCAGTTTTTTTAAACTAAAAAAATTTACTTCTATAGATAAGAGGCTTATAATAAATTGACCTACTAAGTACTAACTACAAATAATAATAAGTTACCTGGCTGTGAGTGCATGGCCTTGGCAACACAATATGTGGATTATTATATTGTATTTTCCCCATTTCCATTTCCATTGCATATAAAATTATCATGATGTTTATATTTTTTGTTACGTCCAGTTTACAAAGAAAACCAATTCGCTGCCTTCAGAATATACTATACCCCAACCCTGCACCGTATGATTCCATGTAGGAATGAAAATAAAGTAATTATCTCAGGTTTTACCCCCCCCCCCCCAACAAGCCAATAATAAAAGATAGGAAGAGGCAGACTGTCTGGATACCAGATTCTCAAATAGTCCCTATATTGTTACAGGTGCATTGGAATCTTACCACAATCTTAGACTGAAATATTTGCCAAAGAGGACACATTATCCTTACGAGGGAATGGTTACTAGAGGAATGTTAGCGATTCTTGACCATAATGATAACATCGGGAGACAATGCGAAGGAGAATACCTACGATATTCAAAGGCTCAAAAAGATTGTCTTTAAACTTACGAGTCTTCAAGAACAACTTGGCGAAATGAACTTGTCGACAAGATAATGGAATTCGATACCTTTGAAGAAACCAATGATTACGACGCCATTGTCCCCAAAAATATTGCGACAATTCCTAAACCGAGTGTGGAGGAAGTCAAACAAAGAGCACGCTATTCTCGTTTCTCTAAATTGTAATACAACTCTGTTATCGACATGGCCCGTCAAAATCGTTGTAGGATGTACGTGAATATTATAACTAATGGTGCAACACAACGGTTTTTTGTTTTGTTTTTTTCAATGTTGATATTTACATTGGTTTTGATAATACGCACTTCACTAAAAAAATTATACCGGACATTGGTAGGAAGTAAAGGAAGCGCTGTCTTACCCAATAACTAACAAAATGGTTAAATTCAATTGAACCAAGTGTATTTTATTAGACAGTCACAGTAAGAAAATGAACAGTATAAGATAACATTAAATTACAATAATAAACTTATTTTACTCAAGTACTCCTCAACTACGCACGCAGCAGTTTTGAAGCCAACGTAAACACCGTCAGCCTCCGGATATTCTCCTTGAATTGACTTTACAACACATGAAGGTAAAACGAATCGTCTATGTTGTCCAATTTTTTGCCAAGAGTTAATCCAGAAAACAAATTGGCGGTATGAAATATGCCTCCAAAGTTTGTTATTCATGTTTTCTAGTTGTTTCTTTTGATCAGCTGATTTTGCATGAAACATTAAATTCTGTCGAGCAGTTCTCAAAGTATGCAAATTAAGTACCACAGAATCGAACGCTTCGTGGTACACAATACAGTGCGAGTCTTGACGCACAGTATTTATTAACAAAGATTCGGTGCAGCAAATTGATTCAGCATCCGATTTCATTACCATACACTCTCCACATTTGCACCAATTAACACTCTTATTTCTTCCGTGAAGAATTTCCATACGTTTATTTTCCAAAGTGTGTGTTTGTGTGATCGTACTGTATTCTTCTTCCGTGTAGCGCGGCTCAAAACGATACGGCCTCGAACCAGACATCGCTGTGACTGAGGGTAGGCGGTAGAGCTGCCGGCCGGCCGAGCTCGTTTCTCTCCCCCAAGTGACGTCACACGTGGTCCAAGCGCTAGTCAGCTCAAATGTCAAAATCTCCTATTTCATTCGACCGATTTCAAAAATTTCTTTTGCTACGTACTTAGAACAGTGCAGCGAAAAACATAGCTGTCACGACTTCTAGACAAGACTGGGTTCTAAACTGTCTCTGTTGTGTATTTGAATTACGAGCTACTAACAGCTCTCTAGCAGTTCTATCTAGAACTATACCACTAGTAGTCACGCCACGTGACAAGACAGGTCAAGGTGCTATGGCGGACTGGTAAACTCACACTCACTGTACCAAGTGTTTAATAAATAAAATAGTGTCCCAGCAATCATTTTTGCGGTGTCCCGCACGTTTCCCGATGTCTGTCCCGTAATGCCGCTAGTGCGGGACCCGTACGGGCAGCTCGTGCGAGCCCCGTACGGAAGTGTCCTACAGGTCAAGATAGGGTCCCGTACGGGACATCCCACACTCGTCCCAGTGTGTCCCGAAGTCGTCCCAAATGTTTCCCGCGCGCTCATGTCCGCGACCTACCCTTGATGGTCCCGGACGGTTCCCATAGTCTGCCCGCTAGTTTCCCGCACGGGTCCCGTACGTGTCCCGCACTCGTCCCAGTGTTTCCCGTGCATTGCTTCTAGCGCCATCTAGTAGACACTTAAAGAACTCAACAGATAAAACGGGCCAAAATTTTAAAATTGAATTATTTATTATGCGATGCCACTTTGTCAAATTATACATATAATGTGAAGGGGAATAAGTACATAGAGTATAGACAAGAATTATCAGACATATAAATTTTATTGACAACAGCCGATCTCGAACCCGCAATGCCTTCTTCCGGAGTCAGACGCTCTATCCACTCGGCTACAGCACCTATACCGTTTTTTGGCGCGTTAGATGGCTTATGAAAGGGAGCACGCTTGCGTGGATTGCGGAACGTAACATTGCAGTTTAACTATTGTGATATTGAAAATGTGTTTTAGTCTTTATTATAACATGATACTATTATATATTTTTTAAATCCATGCTATCCTCTTCGATTATTAGGCTTTAACAAATTGATTGGATTGGATATTGCTTATCGTCTCATATTTATGCAACTTGGCTAATCGAGACGTAGGGAGGGACGTAAGGGTTGACGCGGGGGACAAGGGGTGGACAGGCCTGTGCTGGTCAGAACCAGCCACAAGCGTATGGGGAGGGCAAGGGTTCCACCACGTCGTGGTCGTCTCCGTCTGTGTCATCATTCGTCCTTGTTGTCATTGTCGACGCCGTCGGGGAGGTAGTCAAAGGGAAGGGGAAAGTTCCCCGACGACGACCCAGAGCTCACTATTAGTTTCAGGAAGAAAAAAACTCCCCTAATCACGGGCCAAACCACTCGAGCATTAAATCTTATGCTGGCTGGATATATTGCATTGGACGACGGTAGGCCAAGAACAGAATTGTTTCTTATATCTTATAACCAATCGAATGCAATCAGTTACCGCCCCCCTCGCCGTCCGCGGTGGCACATTCAATTAGGGCACTTATCGAGTACGTGGGTTTGAATCCCGAATAGGGCATAGGTTTTTGTGATCGTCCTTCATCGTCATATTATCACCACTCATCAACTCGAATAGCCTTAGTGCATAAAGGCGTTAAGCAATACAAATCATCATACAAATTTCAATACTACTTACAATAAAAAATTATTTCAGTTTAATTATCATTTAAAATGTAGGTATGTTCTTTGTTATGTCTATAGCATATTTTGATTCCACAACATTTTGTTTATTTATTGATTAATTTTGTTTATACAAAATTAGGTTTACGTGTATTTAGTTGTAACGAAGGGCTATCACTAGAGGTACGTGAAAATAGCGTTTTGTGAATAGATGCTATTGTTGTGTCGCGAATTCACTTAATTGATTTGTAGATCAATAATCAATCAAATCAACCAATTGATTTCTAACACCTTTTGTGGAAACTTCTTGCCTGACTGTTATGTAGAAGGAGTTGAATGGAAATGCGGGTTACTGTAGAATCATTTAACACTGATTCTCAATAAACAGTTTTATTATAAAATAACTAAGTTACTTACAAAACACAAGCCCTAACATTTCCAGCTCCTGCTTATCACCTCTGTACTCGATGGAATTCAGATTAAGAGAGATCAAGATGGTTGACAATGAGGGAAGTGATCAGGAGTTATTCTCCTCCTCACTTCCATATATGGTCATGTCCTTGCATCAATGGCTGGGATTGGTTATTGGCCATCACTATTGTCTATAGTGGTGACCTGGACTAGAGGCTAGATAATTGGCACTCTACCTCGCTTTTTGTGC